>PVJS01012722.1:24243-43455 GCA_004027185.1 Glis glis | reverse complement strand
CCCTGTCTCTCTCTCTCTCTATTTAGTGAGGCCCTCTGCAACTTCGTGAGACCCGGTTTCAAAATAAAGTATAAAAAACAGGGCCGGGGGCGTAGCGCGGGGGTAGAACGCCCCTGGGTTCAATCCCTGGTACCGCAAAAAAAAAAAAAAGCACACCCTGCTTTTATTTTTGTTTTTTAGCTTAGACTCTGATAAAACTCACTTTGTGGGTTTTGACGAATCACTAGTTAGGTATTCACCACCACAATCATAATGCATCCCATTATCCCCAAACCCCCTCCGGCGACGCTTTGAAGTCCATCTCTTTCTCCAGCCTCCACTCCCGGCTTCCTCCCTATTGTTTTACCTTTTCCAAAGTATCAGACACATACTGTCATAAAGTATGCAACCTTTTGATTCTGGCTTCTTTCACTTGGCAAAATTCATTTAAGAGGCATCTATGTTTTTGTGTGTATCTACGGTTTGTTCCTTTTTGCGGCTGAGTGGTATTCTAACACATGGAAGTACCACAGTTTGCTTTTCCATTCATTGGCCCAAGAATGTCTCCTCCGGCAGAGACTGGAGGATCCAGGTTCGCGGACAGCCTCAACTCTCACTCTCTCTCTCTCTCTCTCTCTCTCTCCCTTTCTCTCTCTCTCTCTCTCTACTTAGTGAGGCCCTCCGCAACTTCATGAGACCCGGTTTCAAAATAAAGTATAAAAAATAGGGCAGGGGGTGTAGCACGGAGGTAGAACGCCCCTGGGTTCAATCCCCGGTACTGCAAAAAAAAAAAAAAGTTCCAAGCCAAGAGAGGCAAACCAAGAAGACCTGGGGTATTCCCTCCCCTCACAGAGTCCTGAGCTCCTGCCGTACAGCTATCACTCAGGGAGAAGTGAGCCATGGATTAAAGTGACCCATGGATGAGAAATTTTGCCTAGCGGAAGAAGCAGGCCTTACAACAGAGAACTGGGAATTGCCCCTCAAATGATTTTATTTGTAATACACTAATATACTATGTAGAAGTTGAAGCATAAGGGCACTCTCAAAAACAATATTGTGTTGAAAGGGGGTTTGAAGGAAATTCATAGAATTATTGAACGCATAGGCTAAACTGTAAGCCAACTAGTTTTCGTGGTTTTTTTTTTTTTTTTTTTTTTGCAGAACTGAGGATGGAACCCAGGGGCATTCTACCTCCGAGCTACACCCCCAGCCCTATTTTTTATTCTTTATTTTGAAACAGGGTCTCACTAAGTTGTGGAGGGCCTCACTAAGTAGTTGAGGCTGGCCGCGAACCCGGATCCTCCGGTCTCCGCCTCCCAAGTACTGGGATTACAAGCGTGGGCCACCACGCCCGGCTTGGCCAACTAGTTTTCTAGAGATTGGGGGACTACAACAACTGTCCTTGGTTTCAGGACAAATCTCAGTCGTTGACCTCATTCTTTCAAAGGAGTCCTAACCTAACTGGATCAGGCTATGGGTCAATTTATGCTCCAGGGAATTTTTGAAAAGCAATGAGGCACTCAGCTGAAGATTCGTGGAGATTAAAAGTTGGCGGCCAAGGGAAGAGATAGTCAAAGTAGTCGGAGCCATTATCATCCAGAGTGACTATGATCTTGGAGGCTGCACCCCCTGGGGAACAGCATTGGAAGCCTCCTATGGCCGACAGTGGAAGGGAATAGACTTGGTTAGAATCATACAGACAGTCACCAAACCAATAAACAAGAAAGTAATGATAACAAGCTCACAAGGGAGACAGATCAGTACCCAGAGTTGCTACAAGATATTATCTAAAATGTCCAGTTTGTTAAAAAAAAATTACAACATGCAAAGAAACATAAAAGTGTAACTCCTACCTCAGGATAAAAAGAAAGCAACAGAAACTTGAGATTGGCCAGATGTCAGATTTATCAGAAAAAGACTTCAAAGTAGCCAGTATAAATATGTTCAAAGAACTGAAGGAAACTATTACTAAAGAAGTAAAAGTACACTTTCACGCTTCTTTTTATTAACTTATTTATCTATTGGTACTGGGCGCATTCTACCACTAAGCTACACCCCCAGTCCTTCTTATTTTTTTGTTTTGAAACAGTCTCTCTCCCTAGGTTGCTGAGAGTCTTGCTACATTGCTAAGGCTGTCCTTGAACCTATGATCCTCCTGTCTCAGCCCCCCAAGTACTGGGGTTATAGGTGTGCACCACCACGCCCAACTCATGTTTCTCTACATGTTGTAACTATCAATGAAGAATCCTGTATTGAGCCAGGCATATACGTGGGGAGCTGAGACAGGAGGATCACAGGTTTGAGGCCAGCCTTAGCAACTTACTGAGACACTCAGCAATTTAACAAGACCCTGTTTCACAATAAAAATAAATAAATAAAATGGGGCTTGGGGTGTAGCTCAGAGGTAGACTATCCCTGGGCTCAATCCCCATTTCTACCAAAATAAATAAATAAATCCTATATTGAGTAAAACAATTTTTCAAAAAATAAAATAGAGATAAAGACATTCTCAGATAAACAAAAACTGAGAGAATTTGCTGCTAGCAAACCTACCTTACAACAAATACTAATAGAAGCCCACACAATAATCTGATTCTACAAGGGGAAAAAAAAACAGTACCGGTAAAAGCAATTAGGTAGTTATAAAAAAAACCATGTAAATGCATCCCTTTCTCCTTTTTTCCCTCTTAACTTGCTTAAGAAGCAACTGCATAAAACAATATGTATAAATATATATATATTTCTGGGCCTATAACATATAGAAAGGGAATACATTTGGGATGAATGTATAACAAAGCTAGAAATGTATACAGGACAGTTCTCCAAGTGGCCTTGGACTGACCTAATTCTTCCCTGCTTCTTGCTTGTAGTTCTTAAGAATAACTGTAGAATGTGCTAGGAATGGAACATCCTGAGATAAGGGGGAGCTGGCCAGAACAGCTTGGGCTCTGTTTCTGCCCCCCCCCCCCACATATAGGATTTCTTTCAGAACTTTATCCCAAAGATTCTCATGACCCAGAGGCATGGGACCCAGAGTGGGTACATTCCTCGGGCCCCTCAGCTATGGTGTAGTGAGGAACAAGCAAACCAGCCTTGACCTTCCTCAGAATATCTCCCTGGGCCTGTGGTTCATAATGAATTTTAGGACTCTGTGGACCCTTGCTGCCTATCCCTAAGTAACAAACTCACTTCACGTAATTCTTTTTTTTTTTTTTTTTTTTTTTGCGGTGCCAGGGATTGAACCCAGGGGCATTCTACCTCTGAGCTACACCCCCAGCCCTATTTTTTATTCTTTATTTTGAAACAGGGTCTCACTAAGTTGCAGAGGGCCTCACTAAGTAGCTGAGGCTGACTCATTTCATGTAATTCTTGTGAGGGTAGGGAGGTAGTGTTCTGTTCCACCAGACTTGAACAAGTTGGTAACCAGTTCACAGTGACGCTGTTTCACAATATACATTTGCTCTCCCTTCTTCCCTCCGCTTCCTTAAATGACATAAAATTATGTAAAGTAATAACTATAACAATGTCTGAGTAGGTTTCTAACATGTATAGATGTAATATGTATAACAATAATGCCACCTTTAAAAAGGGGGTGAGAGCCGGGCGTGGCGGCACACACTTGTAATCCCAGTACTTTGGGAGGCAGAGACCGGAGGATCCGGGTTCGCAGCCAGCCTCAGTTCTCTCTCTCTCTCTCTCTCTCTCTCTCTCTCTCTCTACTTAGTGAGGCCCTCTGCAACTTTGTGAGACCCGGTTTCAAAGTAAAGTATAAAAAATAGCGTGGAGGTAGAAAGCCCCTGGGTTCAATCCCCAGTACCGCAAAAAAAAAAGGGGGGGTGAGAAAAGAGAGTAGTATTTCTACATCTCACTAGAATTAAGTTAGTATAAGTATGAAGCTGATTCTAATAAATTGAGACATAAGATAAGCCCAAGAACAACCATTAAGCAAATAACTCAAGAAAAGATAGTTCAAAAATGATTAAAGAAAGCCGGGCATGGTGGCGCACGCTTGTAATCCCAGTACTTGGGAGGCTGAAACAGGAGGATCCAGGTTCGCGGCCAGCCTCAGCTACTTAGTGAGGCCCTCCACAACTTAGTGAGACCCTGTTTCAAAATAAAGAATAAAAAATAGGGCTGGGGGTGTAACTCAGAGGTAGAATGCCCCTGGATTCAATCCCCAGTACCGCAAAAAAAAAAAATGATTAAAGAAGATAAAATACTAAATTAAAAATGTTCAAATGCAAAATAACAGTAAATAGAGGAACAAATAAACAACAAGGAGAGAAGACATAAAGAAAACAGATAACAAAAGGTAAATGCAACTGGAGCAATAATATTAAATATGTATGGATTAAGCAATCTAATCAAAAGGCAGAGATTTCCAGAGTAGGAGGGAAAAGAGATCCAACTACATGCTATCTACAAGAGATTCATTTATATTCAAAGATACAGACAGATTAAAAGTAAAAGAGTGGAAAAATATTTATCTTGTAAATAGCAGCCACAAAAAATCTGGAAATACAGCTATACTAATAGCAAACAAAATCAACTTTAGCACAGAAATTTACCATAAGTAAAGAAGCACATTTTATAATGTTAAATGGGTCAATCCATCAGGAAGATATAATGATTATAAACATATATGCATCTAACAACACAGCACCAAAATACGTGGAGTAAAAACTGACAGAAATGAAATAATAGGTAATTGAACAATAATATTTGGTAATTTCATTACTCCCTTTCAATAATGGATAGAAGAATTAGGCAGATAAAAAGGAAATAGAAGACTTGAGTACCATATGCCAACTAGACTTAATAGGCATCTATATAACACTTCCATCAACAGAAGAATATACATTCTCAAATGCACATGGAATATTATGCAGGATAGACCTATGTGAGACAATAAAACAAATCTTGATACATTTAAAAGGATTGAATAAAGTAAACATATGACATAAAATTAGAAATCAATAACAGAAAGAACTATGGGAAACTCAAAAATATGTAAAAATCTAACATTACCCTCCTATGTATCCGATGAGTCAAAGGGAAAACCAAAAGGTAAACTAGAAAATACTTTGACACACAACATACAGAAAATGTATGGGGATAGTTACAACAAAGCTCAGAGGAAAATTCATAGCTATAAATTCCTATTCTAAAAAAAAAAAGAAAGATGTCATATCAATCTAATCTTCCACTGCTTAAGACACTAAAAAAACATGTGTGGTGGTGCATGCCTGTAATCCCCATACTTGGGAGGTTGAGACAGGAGGATTGCAGGTTCAAGGCCAGCCTCAGCCACTTTGCAAGACCCTGTTTCAAAATAAAAAGTAGGCCAGGCGTGGTGGCACACGCTTGTAATCCCAGTACTTTGGGAGGCAGAGACCGGAGGATCCAGGTTCGCAGCCAGCCTCAGCTCTCTCCCTGTCTCTCTCTCTCTCTACTTAGTGAGGCCCTCCGCAACTTCGTGAGACCCGGTTTCAAAATAAAGTATAAAAAAATAAATAGGGCGGGGGGTGTAGCGCAGAGGTAGAACGCCTCTGGGTTCAATCCCCGGTACCGCAAAAAAAAATAAATAAATAAAATAAAAAGTAAAAACCGGGCATGGTGGTGCACGCTTGTAATCCCAGTACTTGGGAGGCTGAGACAGGAGGATCTGGGTTGGCAGCCAACCTTAGCTACTTAGTGAGGCCCTCCACAACTTAGTGAGAACCTGTTTCAAAATAAAGAATAAAAAAAAATAGGGCTGGGTGTATAGCCCAGAGGTAGAATTCCCCTGGGTTCAATCCCCAGATACTGTTAAAAAAATTAAATCAAAATAAAAAGTAAAAAGGACTGGGGGTATATCTCAGAGGTAGAACGCCCCTGGGCTCAATTCCCAGTACCCAAAACAAACAAACAAAAAAAGACACTAGAAAAAGAAGAACAAACTAACAAACTAAAAAACTAAACCTAAAAAAAAAGAAATAATAGAGATTAAAGTTAAATCAATGAAGCACAGAATAGAAAAATAATAAAGAAAAATCAGAAAAAACAACAACTGATTCTTTGAAAAGATAAATAATATTGGCAAACCTTTAATTACATTGACAATTTTAAAAAGGGAGGAGGACTCAAATTATTAAAATCAGCAACTATAGAGGGGCTATTACTACCAACCTTATAGAAATAAAACATTATAAGGGGCTACTATGAACAACTGTATGCCAATAAATTAGAAAACTTAGACAAAATAGACATTTTCCAGAAAGGCACAAATTAACAAGACTGAATGGATAATTAAAATACCAAACTCAGCCGGGCATGGTGGTGCATGCTTGTAATCCCAGTACTTTGGGAGGCAGAGACCGGAGGATCTGGGTTCGCGGCCAGCCTCTGCGCTCTCTCTCTCTCTTTCTCTCTACTTAGTGAGGCCCTCCACAACTTCGTGAGACCCGGTTTCAAAATAAAGTATAAAAAAATAGGGCCGGGGGTGTAGTGCGGAGGTAGAACGCCCCTGGGTTCAATCCCCGGTACCGCAAAAAATAAAATAAATAAATAAAATAAAATAAAATACCAAACTCAAAGAAAAGCTGAGGCCCACATAGCTCCACTGATGAATTCTACCAAACATTTAAAGAATTAATATCTGTTCTTCAGGTATTACTGGAGAATTCATCACAAATCCTTCCAAAAATAGAAGAGGAGACACCTCCAACTCATTAAATGATATTAAATGACACAAGGGCCAAAACCAAAGCTAAAGATATTGAAAAAAAAGGAAACAACTGACCTCTTATGAATATGAAAACAAATGTCCTCATCAAAATATTGCAAAGCAAGTCCAAAAACATCTGCCAAGAATTTACACCATGATCAAGTGTGATCCACCCCAGGAAGGCAAGGTCAGTTTATCATCTAAAAGTCAATTAATGTAAGCCAGGCGTGGTGGTGCACACTTGTAATCCCAGTACTTGGGAGGCTGAGACAGGAGAATCCGGGTTCACGGCCAGCCTCAGCTACTTAGTGAGGCCCTCCGCAACTTAGTGAGACCCTGTTTCAAAATAAAGAATAAAAAACAGGGCTGGAGGGGTAGCCCAGAGGTAGAATGCCCCTGGGTTCAATCCCCGGTACCACCAACAAAATAAAAATAAAAATAAATTAATGTAATACACCATATTTAAGGAATAGAGAAAATCACATGGTAAACCCCAATAGACACAGAAAAAGTATTTGGTAAAATCCAATGCCCCTTGCATGATAAAAGCAAAAATCAAAAAACCCTCAAAAACTAGAAAAAGAACATAACTTTCTTAAACTGATAAAGGACATATACAAATAAGACTTGCTACTTCTTTTCAACCTTGCACTAGAGGTCCGATGTGAGGCAATTTGTCAAGAAAAAGAGATAAAAGATAGCCAGACTGGAAAGGAAAGAGTAAAACTACCCCTAGTCACAGATGCCATGGTTTTGTATATAGAAAATCCTAAGTAATCCACTAAAAAAAAAAATACTAGAATTAATAAACAAGTTCAGAGATCCAAGATGGTGACTAAGGGAGATCCCATGCTACGATCTCTCGAGACTTGGATCTCAATCGCCGTGAAAGCAACTTTTCGACACAAGAAGAAACACAACAAAAACTTGAAGTAAACAACGAAAAGTTTGAAACACCATGGAATCAAAGCCAGAAGACAGAACAGAGGAAAGTAAAAAGCTCCAAGCGCCTTACCTAAGGGATGGCGGCGGCGCCATCTTGGCCGGACCATGCCGGCCGCTCCCGGCATGGCGGTTCCACACGCCGCCGGCAGAGAAGCCAGAGACCTGCTGTGAGCTCAACTGCAGATCAGCAGAGACGAAGGTGAGCAGCGGCTCCTCCACACTCAAAAGAACAAACGGCGGCGACAGCGGCTGCAGCGGCGCCATCTTGGCAGGACTTTACCTGTGGCTACCGGCATTATGGCTTCCACCTGTTGTGAATCCAGCAGCTGCAGAATAGCAGCAATGAAGGCAGCAGCAACTCGCTCCACATGTGACACAGACCCGAACTGCTGCATTGGCAAAAGAGGCAGCGGTGCCATCTTGGTCAGACCACGCTGGCAGCTACCAGCATTGCGGCTTCTGCAGGCCACCACAAGGAAGCCAGGGGGGAGCTTTCTAGAACCAGCACTGCAGAGCAGCAGCGACAAAAGCGAGCAGCAGTTCAATCCACACTCGGCAGAGTCCCCAGGGCCCAGAGGCCTGATCAGAACCTGCGGCAGCAACTTAGCCCACCATGCCCCAGAGATTAAGAGCAGCGCTCAACGAGACCGTAAGTCAACGAGCCGCCCCAGGGGAGACCACCCAGCGCGGACACAGGGACTCGCAGGAGCTGAGACGGTGCGGATTGACCCGGCCGAGGTGGGAGTGGGGTCTGCTGTGGGGCGCGGTAGACGCGTGGATAAGCAGACAGTCCCTGGCAACATTTGGGTGGGACAGATTTGCAGCCCGCAGGTCACAGCACCCTTACAGAGTACCGGAGATCACCACAGGACATACAGCTGTGGTACCTGGGGAAAATTGGACCAAACCAGCCCTCTCTGTGGAAAACGTGGAGCTCTGTGTTTGCACAGAATTGGGGCAAAGCAACACACACTGCTTCTATAGACAAAGAGGACACAAGCCCGGGGCCCACTGCTGGTGACACCTGCCATAGGTGTAGACAGAGAGAGACATAGGGACAGCCCTAGTGGAGAACGCGGAGACCCACGCTTTCAGTGAGAGGGGCAATAGCGGCACTGGTCGCTTGCACAGGTAGTGAGAGGCACCAGGCAAGGGTCCCAATCACTGAAGGAGACCAAGAATTGAGCCTGCAAATGGACATTATACCGAGCAAGTGAGAATAACCATTTAGTAAAGGCTATTCACCTTTAAGGCTCATGTAGTAGCAACTATCTACCTCCAGGATAAAAAACTATAAAGGGAGAGAGATTAGACATAGAAAATATACAGAGTGAGAGAGAGACAGCTACCGAAAGCAACAAAGGTATAAAGATAAAAAACCTGAAATCATGAAAAGGAAGAATAGCAAAGAAACAATGAGCCACTACAATCCCACAACAACAGAACCCGCCAACTCAGAAGTGCAAAGATTGCCAGAAGGACAATTCAGAACTTCAATAGAGGATATGATACAGGATTTCCGAAAACAATTCAGAGAGAGCCTGAACAGAATGAAGGATCAAATAAGCAAAGAATCTGACACCCTGAACAGGAATCAAAAAGAAACTCTGAAGGAAGTGAAGGATGCAATAATTGAAATGAAGGCATCAATACAGACCATCAACAATAGACTAGACCACATGGAAAACAGAATCTCACTCTTAGAAGATGACCTCTCCAAAAATGAACACACAGTATATAAATTAGAAAAAACAATTCGACAGCATGAATTGGACATTGAAGAGATCTCAGCCAATCTTAAAAAAACAAAGAAGAGGGATTAGAGGCTGAAACTAAAGGAATCAATAATCTATTCAGAGAAGTAATATTAGAAAATTTTCCAAACATAGAAAGAGAGGTCGATTCACAGGTACAGGAAACATATAGAACCCCCAATAGACAGGATCAGAGAAGAGGTTCACCATGCCACATAATAATCAAACTGACTAATGTAGAGGCCAAGGAGAGAATCTTAAAGGCAGAAAGAGTAAAAGAGCAAGTAACATTCAGAGGCAAACCAGTAAGAATCACTCCCGACCTTCCAAACCAAGTCATGAAAGCCAGGAAGGCCTGGAGCGGCATATTCCAAACTCTGAAAGAAAACAACTTCCAGCCAAGATTTGTCTACCCAGCAAAGATATCTATCATGTTTGATGGAGAAATAAAAACCTTCCATGACAAACAGAAGCTGAAAGACTTTATGTCTTCCAAACCAGCACTAGAGAGAATGCTCAAAGAGATTAATTACAAAGAAGAAATAATAAGGAAATGCCAGAACCAGAGAAACAGTGATTTCCATCAAACAAACAACTAGGCAAAGAACAAACACTACCTCAAACAGAAATTAAAACTCAAAATGTTAGGAATGAAAACCCATCTCTCAATAATCACACTGAATATAAATGGCCTCAACTCCCCAATCAAAAGACATAAGGTGGCAAAATGGATTAAAAATCACAATCCATCTATATGTTGCCTGCAAGAACACACCTTACAAGTAAAGATATGCACAAACTAAAGGTGAAGGGATGGAGCAAGATAATCAACACTAACGGAACTCAAAAACAAACAGGAGTAGCAATTATGATATCAGACAAATTAGACTTCAAACATAAACTTATCAGAAGAGACAAAGAAGGTAATTTCTTTCTGGTAAAAGGAACAATCCAGCAAGAGGATATAACAATAGCCAACATTTATGCCCCAAACATAGGTGCAGCCTATACAAATAGGAAAAGAGGAACTGAAACTATCTCTATTTGCAGATGACATGATATTATACTTAGAAGATCCAACAAACTCAACTAAAAGGCTCATAGAACTGATCAACAAATTCAGCAAAGTGTCTGGATACAAAATCAATCTTAAAAAATCAGAAGCTTTTCTGTATGCCGACCATAAATCCACTGAAAAAGAAATCCAGAGACATTTCCACTCACAATATCCCCCCAAACAATAAAATACTTGGGAATAAATCTAACCAAGGAGGTAAAAGACCTCTACAAGGAAAACTATAAAACATTGAAAAAAGAAATTGAAGAAGATCTTAGAAGATGGAAATATCTCCCATGCTCTTGGGTAGGCAGAATAAATATCATCAAAATGGCCATTTTTCCAAAAGTGTTCTACAGATTCAATGCAATACCCATTAAATTACCAAAGTCATTCTTCACTGACATAGAAAAATCTGTCCTTAAATTCATTTGGAACAACAAAAAACCCAGAATAACCAAAGTAGTTCTCAGCAACAAGAACCATGCAGGAGGCATCACAATACCTGACTTCAAACTATACTACAAAGCCATAGTAATAAAAACAGCATGGTACTGGCACAAAAGCAGACACATAGACCCATGGGGCAGAATAGAAGTCTCCGAAACAAACCCACACACCTACAGCCAATTGATTTTTGACAAAGGGGCTAAAAACATCCACTGAAAAAAAGATAGCTTCTTCAACAAATGGTGCTGGCAAAACTGGCTAACCATATGCAGAAAAATAGAAATAAACCCCACTTTCTCACCTTGTCCAAGAGTCAATTCAAGATGGATCAAAGACCTAGAAATCAGACCAGAGACCTTGCAGCTACTTGAAGAGGGCATAGGTCCAACACTTCAACACATACGCACAGGTAAAGACTTCCTCAACAAGACCCAAAAGGCACAGGAAATTAAAATGAGGATCAAAACGTGGGATTGCATTAAACTGAAGGGCTTTTGTGCAGCAAAGGAAACAATCAAGAACCTCAACAGAGAGCTGACAGAATGGGAGAAGATTTTTGCCAGCTACTCCTCTGATAGAGGACTCATATCTAGAATGTACAGAGAACTTAAAAAATCGCCACTAAAAAACCAAATAACCCAATCAAAAAATGGGCAAGTGAACTAAATAGACACTTCACAGAAGAAGAAATACAAATGGCCCATACATGTATTAAAAAATGTTCAACTTCATTAGCAATCAGAGAGATGCAAATCAAAACTACCCTGAGATTTCACCTAACCCCAATTAGAATGGCAATCATTAAAAACACAAACAACAATAAATGCTGGCGAGCATGTGGAGAAGTAGGAACTCTAATACACTGTTGGTGGAATTGCAAATTAGTGCAACCACTTTGGAAAACAGTGTGTAGGATCCTCAGAAGAATGGGAATGAACCTACCATATGACACAGCAATACCACTTCTAGGCATCTACCCAAAAGGACTGAAACCAAACTACCAGACTAATGCATGTGTATCTATGTTTATAGCTGCACAATTCACAATTGCCAAACTTTGGAACCAGCCAATGTGTCCATCAACAGATGAATGGATCACAAAACTATGGGATATGTACACAATGGAATTTTATGCAGCCATAAAGAAGAACAAAATTACATAATTTGCAGGGAAATGGAGGGCACTGGAGAACATTATTCAAGTGAGATTAGTCAATCACAAAGAGTGAAAAGTCGGATGTTCTCCCTAATATGTGGAAGCTAGGGAGAATGGGACTTAGAAGGGAACCCCAGACAGAGAAGGAGAAAACTTTAGTTGAGCAAAGAAGGCGACCTAACTGAGGGAGAAGGTAGAGGGAAGAGGGAAACACACTAATGCACACGATGTGTACACACAAACTTATCAGAGTCAATCACTATGCGGAGCACGGAAAGGAGGGAAAGGGGAGGGAACAGGGTGGGATTTGAGGGAGGGCTAAATGAGCAATGTGTGCATGCATGTTTCTGATTCCCTGACACTTATCAAAATGTATAACTACGATGCACCAATAAATGTAATAAATTTTTAAAAATTAAAAAATAAACAAGTTCAACAAGGTTGTAAACTATGACTACATAAAAATTAGTTGCATTTATATATAATTAAATAATCAGAAAGGGAAATTAAGTAAGGTCCATTTAAAATAGGCATAAAAAATAGAATAGCAATAAATTTAACAAAACAAGTGCAAAACATATCATCTAAAAACTACAAAGCATTGTTGAAAGTAATTAAACAGATAAGCCGGGCGTGGTGGCGCACGCTTGTAATCCCAGTACTTTGGGAGGTGGAGACCGGAGGATCCGGGTTCGCGGCCAGCCTCAGCTCTCTCTCTCCCTGTTTCTCTCTCTCCCTGTCTCTCTGTCTCTCTGTCTCTCTCTCTCTCTCTCTCTCTCTCTCCTTAGTGAGGCCCTCCGCAACTTCGTGAGACCCGGTTTCAAAAATAAAGTATAAAAAATAGGGCCGGGGGCGTAGTGCGGGGGTAGAACGCCACTGCGTTCCATCCCCGGTACGGCAAAAAAAAAAAAGTAATTAAACAGATAATTGAATGGAAAAACACACCATTTTGATGGATTGAAAGACTAAATATTATTAAGATGGCAAAACTCCCCAAATGCATCTGCAGATTCTATACAAATCCCTAACAGAATCCCAGCTAGCTTCTTTATAAAAATTGGTAAGCTGATTCTAAAATTCATATAGAATTATAAGCACCCAGAATAGTCAAAACTATCTTTAAAAAGAACAAAGTTGGAAGACTCATACCTTCTGATTTCAAAATTGGCTATGAAGCAACTGTAATAAAAAATATAGTACTGGCATAAAGGACAGGCAGATAGATCAATATGATAGAACTGGAGTCTAGAAATAAGCACATGTTTTCTGTAGTCAATTTATTTCCAACATAGGAGCCAAGATCATTCAATGGGAAAAGAATAGTCATTTAACAAATAGATATCCACATACAAAAGATGAAGTTGGACCCTTATTTTATGCCAAAAACAAAAATAAACTTGAAATGGATCAGACTTAAAATAGAGAGCTACAATGACATATAAAGTTGGATGTTGTGGCACACACCTATAATCTCAGTACTCAGGAGGCTGAGACAGAAGGATTGCAGGTTCAAGGCCAGCCTCAGCAACTTAGTGAGACTCTGTTTCAAAATAAAAAAATTAATAGTGCTGGGAATGGAGTTCAGAGGTAAAATTCCCCTGGGTTCAGTCCCCAGTAACACCCCCCCCAAATACACACACATACACACAATCTCTAAGAGCTAAAGGTAAGAGTTACAACTATAAAACTCTTAGAAAGAAAACATAGGGGTAAATCCATGACTTCAGATTTGATGATAGATTCTTTTAATTTCTTTACTTTTAACCTGTATGTTTCTTATATAGGTATATTGCAGGTAAAATATTATGAGCTTCTTATATAAGATATATTGTAGATAGCATTTGCTTTTTTATTCAATTCATAAGTCTCTACTTTGATGGGTACATTTAGACATACACATTTAGTGTAATTATTGATGTGTTTGGATTAAAATGTACTATTTTACTATCTTTTTAATATTCATTTTATGTGTTTCTATTTCCTATCTCCATCATTTGAATTAATTGAATATTTTTATGATTCTACTTTGTTTCCACTATTGATTAATTATTCATACCTCTCATTATTTTATTAGTATTTGCTATAGGTTTTACAATTTACATCTTTAATTAATCTGAGTTACCTCCAAATAAAGCTATACTACTTTATACGTAGTGTAAGGACCTTACAATAGTGTATCTCCAATTCTTCCCTCCCGTCCTATGCACTATTATGATTTAACCCTGTCAGGTATCAAACTCCTTTTGCTTAAGGAACTTTCTCTAACTTCCTTGGAGTACAGGTCTTCTGGAAATAAATTCTCTAACTTTCTTGTTTGTCTGAGGACAAACAAGAGACAAGAGGTTTGTCTCTTACATTTTAAAAGATTTCCATTGGGTATAGAGTTCTAGATAGATGATTTTTTTTTATCTTTCAGCGATTTAAAGATGAAACTCTATTGAATTCTGGCTTGCATGATTGATTTCTGACAATGAGTATGTTTGTTCCTCTGGATATAACATATTTTTCCCTCTTTGGCTGCCTTTGGGATTTTCTTTGTTTTTCGTTTTCAGTAGATGGACTATGACGTGCCTATGTGTTGCTTTGTTTTATTTTTTGAGAATAGGTGAGTTAAATCTGCTTAATGTCATCTGAGCCTTTTGGATCTGTAGTTTGGTGTCTGCCATTTATTTTGGAAAATTTTAGCCATTTCTTCTTCAAATACTTTTTCTGATCCATTCTTTCTCTCATCTCCTCCAGGGTTCTTATGATGCATATAGTATTCTGTTTATATTATCCCACAACTCTTGGTGTTCTCGTCTGTTTTTGTTTATTGGCTTGTTTAAATCTTGGTTTTCTTTGTATTTCACTTAGCTAATTTTTTTTGGCCTATCTTCAGCTGTGAAGTCAACTGTTATCTCAGCTGTCAAGTGTATTGATGAGCCTAGCAAAAGTATTCTTCATTTCTAGCATTTCCATTTTATTTCTTTTTATAATTTCTACCCTTGTTCTGAAATTGCCCATCTGATCTTCCATGCTGCGAATCTTTTCCATTAGAGTCTTTAAATATCAATCAGTAATTTAAAATCCCCTATCAAACAGTTTCAACATCTGTGTCCTTTCTGTGTCTCCTTCTGTTGATTACTTTGTCTCAGAGGTGTGATGATTTCCCTTGTCTTTTCATATGCCTGATAATTTTTTGTTGCTGGGCCTTTAATTGGTGTTTTCTGCGAATTCTTGTCAAGAGTTAGGCTACGTTGGATGCTTTTACTGTCATGGTTACCCTTCCGTCACTAGAGGCTTCAAATCCCTCTAGTTGTAACTAGAACAGTTATATGTTCTATAGACTCTAGTTTCAGGTTCTGGGCTTAGAACCTTTTCCTACCCCTTCCCCAAGGCTAGAGGATCTTTCCCTACTCCCTTAACCCAGCTGCAATGAATTTTCTGAGTGGCCTGCAGTAAGTGCAACCACTCTTTATGCCTTTCCCCTGCAAATTAAGGCTTTTGTTCTATATGAAAGATATGAACTTTGTCCCCTTCTTTTTTTTGTGGTACTGGGGATTGAACCCAGGGGCATTCTGCCTCTGAGCTACACCCCCAGCCTGATTTTTTATTCTTTATTTTGAAACAGGGTCTCACTAAGTTGGGGAGGGCCTCACTAAGGAGCAGAGGGCCTCACTAAGTAGCTGAGGCTGGCCATGAACCTGCATCCTCCTGTTTCAGCCTCCCAAGTACTGGGATTACAAGTGTGTGCCACCATGTCCGGCTCTTTGTGCCCTTCTTAAAGGGATTATTTCTCCCTTCTTCAGACCTACACAGAGGAAACTCTCAAAAGATTCTCCAGAAACATTTTGAAGACAGGCAAATGTCCCAGAAAGGGACTTATCTCCACCTCTCACCCACTCCCAATTCAAGCGCTTGGGATTTTATTCTACTCTTGGTTTCCAGGAGTGGGTTTGTGGCAGTCAGAACATTGAATGCCCCTGACCATGGGGACTGACTCAGAAATGCACCCGCGACTCAATTTAGCCCAATGAGACTTGAGGATAGAAAAAAAAATAGATAGGATAGAAGAAAAATTGGTAGAAAGGAGACAGAAAGGGAGAACAAGGAAAATGTAACTTTTCTATGGAAGCCTGTGGGGAGGCCCGTTAGACCCCAATTTTCTGAGGAATTTACAAGTCTTTGCTCATTATCCTGAGCACTACTGACTACCCTCCGGGAGGTATCTGTTGACTAGACAACAGAGATCACACAAAGGGGCAATCTCCTCGGGCATTGTTGGCTGTCCTTGGACAGTTTAGGGAATAGGGTGGGATTGGAGGGAGGGCTAAATGTGCAATGTGTGCATGTATGATGTTCATACCCTGACATATATCAAAATGTATAATTATAATTTACAATGCACCAATAAATGAACATAAAAAGTTAAAAAAAATTAAAAAAAAATAAAAAAATAAAATGGATACCTACTGATAAGACAGTGAAGATAAGGACCTCGAAGAAGATCTGGACACCCTAAATCATCTTTTTTTTTTTTTTTTGCGGTACTGGGGATTGAACCCAGGGGCGTTCTACCTCCGCGCTACGCCCCCGGCCCTATTTTTTTTATACTTTATTTTGAAACTGGGTCTCACGAAGTTGCGGAGGGCCTCACTAAGTAGAGAGAGAGAGAGAGAGAGAGAGAGAGAGAGAGAGAGAGAGAGCTGAGGCTGGCCGCAAACCCGGATCCTCTGGTCTCCGCCTCCCAAAGTACTGGGATTACAAGTGTGCACCACCACGCCCTGCTCTAAGTCATCTTTTGACTATGGACTGAGGTAGTCCTCACCTACCTCCTTCTACCCACCCCTCACAAAAGACCCTATAAAAGAAGAGTCCTGCACTCTCAAAGGGTCTCACACTTTTGGGGTGGCCAGCATTCTTCCTTTAGTGTGTATTTCTCTCCTAAACCAATCTCTATCTCGATGTCTCTGACTGGCGCATGCCGAAATTCTTTTCTGTCATGTAAGCCAAGGAACCGCACCAATCCTGAGTTGAAGAATCAGTCCTTCTCCTGTGACAGACTCACTTCAGACCCTGCTTTGGAATATTGTTAAGGGTAGCATCTTTTTCTGATGGACTAATACTTGAAGGATATGAATGTGCTAACCACGGAAAACAGAGATGGGGAGGAGGTGGAACAAAAGGCTAAAGGAAGAGAAAGAAAGGGAGAAGAGAAAGTCTCTGCTCCCAGCAATTCCTGACCTACCCAAGACTTTTCAGTTATAAGAACCAGTAAATTCCTTCTTGGCTCCAGGGGATATTGTCACTTACAACCACTAGAGCTTTGAACAACGTGCTGAGCTTTCGTCAGGTGGCCCCTTCAGTTCTCATCCCTGGAAAGTTCCATGCAAGCCAGTCCTATCCAGGGGACTCGCATCCACTTAGGAGACTATCTTGGCAAGAGGGAAAAGCAACCTACATTCCCGCTGTGGAAGAGTGAGTTGCCACTGCCGAAGACACAGTGTGATAGATATGCAAGACCAACCTTAGGCCATCAGGTTTAAAAGGCATCAAATCAATAGAAAGTCATTAAAAATCAATCCCATGACAATGAATGCTCCGGGTTTGCTTGCCCTCACTCACCACTTCCAGCCTCTAATGCTTGAATCATTTCCCATTGATATGCGTAGCATATGCCAATTTAAATTTATTGGAGCACTTCACATTTTTAAGTGCTTAAATTTGGAAAAGATGAGCTTTATGGGGCCAGCATGGTGTGGAATGATCAGAAATGTTAAGAATGTGTTGCACTTTTTGTCATTTACAAAAGGTTAAAGAGTTGGGTTTATGAAATTCAAAATGATTTAAAATCACAGAATTGCTTTAGTCCAGTGGCAGTCTTTGAATCTGGGAATTTGTTGGAAGTCTGATTTACCCTCTAACTTGCCCAGAGTGACCCTCCACATTTTCAGAAATTGGACCTTGCCCCAAGGGGGAGTCACCTAACAGATAAGTAAAAAATGAATATTGTGCTCATTTTTTAATTTGTTATTTAATTTACAAGCAATGTGGGCTTCAGATAAGTTCGATATATGATGATTTCAAATATTTAGCAGAACTCGTATTCTTAAAAGAACTTCACTCTCTCAAATTAAAACTCATTTAAAAATTTGAAGTGATTTTAATTGGTCTTCTCTCCAGGCTGGGGAAAAAAAAAATCTTACTTCACTTTTAAGAACATTAATTTTTTGTTTTGCCCTACTTGTTAAAGACGCATATGTAAAGTTACTTGCAATCAGCGCTGTGATTTCAGGAATCGAATCTTAATCTCACATAGTAAACACTGATCAATCTGCAGAATTTCAAACTGCTGCTGTGAACGAGAGATCACAGTAGTGTTTCCTTGTCGCTCTAGTGCCAAAGCACCCCATCCACTTTTGATGCTGAGGACTGGGGACATTAAAACATTCATGAATGAGGCAGGAAGTAGCTCCCTCTCTAGGCAAGTGTGACGGGCAGGACCTGTGGGCACTGAGGGCAGACTGTGCCTGTGTCAACACCCCCTCTTTGAGTTTTACTCAGACTAATGTAATATTTCATCACAGCAACAACAACCCTTTGTTTGAACGTAGCATCAGCACTGAGGTCCCAAATTTGCTAATCTTGCCCTTAAAAAAATACGTTCTCTGTAAAACAAATGAACATCTCCTAACTCTAAATCATTAGTTTAAGAAACTCACATGTAGCCAGGTTGAGTCGCACTGTAATCACACTATTTAGGAGGTTGAGGCAGGAGGATCACGGGTTCAAGGCCAGTGCATGGTAACATAGCAAGACCCTATTTCAAAGTAAAACTAAAGGCGGGCGTGGTGGCGCACGCTTGTAATCCCAGTACTTGAGACCGGAGGATCCGGGTTCGCGGCCAGCCTCCGCTAATTAGTGAGGCCCTCCGCAACTTAGTGAGACCCAGTTTCAAAATAAAGAATAAAAAAAAAAAAATAGGGCTGTGGAGGGGGTAGCCCAGAGGTAGAATGCCCCTGGGTTCAATCCCCAGTACCACAAAAAATAAATAAATAAATAAAAAATAAAAATAAAGTAGGACTGGTGATATAGCTCAGAGATAGAACTCTCCTGGGTTCAATCCCATCAATCCCAGTAACACACACACACACACACACACACACACACACACACACACACACAA
>PVJS01012722.1:10000-24143 GCA_004027185.1 Glis glis | reverse complement strand
GGCAGCTTGGCCCTGCTGGTCAGTGTCTTCTTGTCATACCCACAGCCAAAAGGGATGGCATTTCACAAATCCAGGTAGCAGTGGAAACCCATCCCGTGCTCGTGGAGCCTGGCGACTTAGGTAACTGCTGCTTGGGAGTTAGAGAGCCACCCACGCTCCACCACTTGCCTTAAGCTCCCTGTGAAGCTGGTACCAAAAGAGGAAAAAATAACTTTGATCCTGTGAGGCACTTTATCAAGAAAATTCCGTAAGAAATTGGTTGTTACCTGCAGATAACAACTGGTTTGTTAGCTAATAGCTGGGGGCCAAGCCAAGGCCAGTTATAGCTCCAGCTGTCCAGTCATTAACTGCAGTAAAGACTGATTTTGAGGAGGTTATTGCCGTGATAAAATATCCTCAAAAGATTATAACAGCAATAGTGTATGGGAAAAAAAGAAGTCTTAGTAGCTATAGTATGACTGAATGGCTGCATTTGAAAAATTGGCCGCTCCCTGGCGGTTCATAACCGATTTTCCACCAGTCAAAAGCAAGTTGTGCTCTGTTAGGTTTATTGTACAAGGCAATAAAAATATTGGCCAGGTTCAATTGTCAGCATGTTATAGCATTAACCATTCTTTTACTGTGTTTAATTTAAGTGTTACGATGATTCATTATGGAAGAACGTGTCTCATGCAAATGAGCAGACATTGAATGTCAAAAATATGCAGCTTGTATTTTTTTCAAAGCAAAATTAATTTTTATTTGACGGCTTCTGTAGGCGGAAGGACATCTAAGATGTGACAAAAAGTGTAGAGTACGTATACTTTTTTTAAATTGCCATGGCATCCTGAGAGGTTGTGTCGTGACAATATGGTTTCCCGGAGTGTCTGCCTGCTGAGTCTTAAATAAAGTGTCCTCCCAGGGCACATGCTGCCCAGAAGATGCCTTCTGGAAGGATGTAGTTTTAGGGACTTCTCTGGTGACTCCAGCAAGGTGAGTTCCCACCTCACAGCCCCAGCCCTTTGGCCTGCCCACGTTCTTTGGCACACCTGGCACCAAATGATTCTAAAAGCCACTTTAGTCTCCCCCGAATAAGCCATGTGGCAGAGCTGGGACGCGGCCTGTCTGTCTGGACTGGTGGGCACACTTCCAAGAACAGATGTGGCCTCCAGAAAGGGTCCTGTGACAGCACAGCAATCAATGACCGGAATCCCACCTGCCCCAGAGGAAGCCCCTCAGACTACCCTGAGGGTGGGGCTCTGTTCTGTGCATGCAGGGGTGCAGAGGCTCCCGCAGTCACACTGGTCGGGCCATGCTATCGAAGCCCACAAACATTCTGGCTCACTCACCATTCGCTGTGTGAATCAAGGATGTAGGTGACACAAGGGAATAATGCAATAGGAATCTTGCGTGGCACCTGACCCAGACTAGGAGGATAACATTCACAATCTCTCCTCCCCTCCGCCCCCAGAATGCTCCATCTGGCCCTTCTTGTGGCACATGGCAGTTTCTACCTTGTGTGGGACCAGCTGTAAACAGATCACCACACTTCCTTTTTTTTTTTTTTCTTTTGTGGTCCTAGGAATTGAACCCAGGGACATTCTACCTCTGAGCTAAACCTCCAGCCTTATTTTATTTTTTATTTATTTATTTTTTTTTTTGAAGTACCAGGGATTGAACCCAGGGGCATTCTACCTCTGAGGTATACCCCCAGCCCTATTTTTTATACTTTATTTTGAAACCAGGTCTCACGAAGTTGCAGAGGGCCTCACTAAGTAGCTGAGGCTGGCTGCGAACCTAGATCCTCCGGTCTCCGCCTCCCAAGTACTGGAATTACAAGCTTGCGCCACCACGCCCGACCTTATTTTATTTTTTATTTTGAAACAGGGTCTCACTAAGTTGCTGAGGGTCTTGCTAAGTTGCTGAGGCTGGCCTCGAACCTGTGATCCTCCTGTCTCAGCCTCCCAACTACTAGGACTACAGGTAGGCACAACCACACTGGCTTGTCACCACCATTCTTATCCCCTCACCTTCCCTGAGCTCCTAAAGACAGAACAACAGGCCTAGCATACCCTCTGGAAGCCGAGTTTCCGCGTGTCCCTTGTTTGATGATGGTCCAGTGACTATGTATGCATCCTCCTGAGAATGCAGGGCTCCTATGTTCTGTGAGGCCCATCCCAGTTGCACACAAAGTGCTTCTGGAAGATGCTGGAGGCTGTCTCGGAAGCCACCTGCTGCAGCCTCCACTTAATGTCTGCGGTTCCTTTCTCCTGCTTCAGCCCCTTCATGGGCAGCAGAGCCTCTTCCAAACACTGTCTCCTGCTGCCAGTTATCCTGTCCATAATGCACTGGCCTCTTCCAGCTACCTGAGGGCCAGAGCTCTGAGGCATGGTACAGGTACCCCACAGGGGGCCTGTGGCCCTGTTCTTAGAGCCCACAGGGGTATGAATAGGGGCCTGATTCTTTGCTCCCCAAAAACACTCAGGCCAGACCAGGTTGTAGAATGGACTCAGAACGGCCCCTCCCACCTCCCAAGAAGCTCCATCAATTTTCTCTCGGGGTGGCCAGAGGACTGGTTGGAACTCCAGGCTCTGCCTCCAGACCAGGTCCCAGCCCAGTGCCGGCATCCAGAAGCCTGCAGCAATGGCTGCTGAGAACGGCACAAGCTGTCCCTCTCATGTTGCATGTAAAAAGAATTCAGTAGCCCCCGCAGCTCCCCAGATACACCTGGACCCCAGAGATGGACACCACAGCTGTCCTAAGGGAGGAGCCACCTGGGTGGCACAGTAGGGGTCCGGCAGCAACGTGCTGGCATGAAGCCAGTGGCAAGCCAGGGTCAACGGTTTCTGGTTGGGGTTTCAAGGAGCTCTGGGGATGGAAAACCCTGTGGGTATTGCTGGTCACCTGGGAACCTGCTCAGGCCAGCAGGCAGGGACCCCTCTGCAGGGGACACGGGACTTAAAGGACTCAGATTCATCACCCTGGGAAGATTCCTCCACAAAACCCAGAATTTGGAAACAATATCAATGCACAGTCACACACATACATACGCGTTCGCCCACGCTTGCATCTACCCGCACGCTGCTGTCTTAGTCAGCGCTGGCTGCTGCCACAAATCACCCTAGACCAGGGGCTCAGCCGCGCATGGTTCTGAAGGCTGGAAGGTCCAGATGAAGGTACCAGATGATGTCCGGTAGGGCTCTTCCTGGTTTGCAGAGGTACACCTTCTCACTGTGTCCTCACAACACCAAGTGAGAGAGAAGGCTCCCGGGTCTCCTCCTCTTCTTACAAGGGTACGAATCCCATCATCCTGTCACTACCCTCAGACCTGGTCTAAATCTAGTCTCCTGCCAAGGGCCCCACCTCCTAATACCATCACCCTAGGGTAAGCCTTTGACGCATGAATTTGGTGGGGGATGATACAAACACTTAGTCCATCGCATCCATATATACATATGCACACTCACAGTGTATAAACCTGTTACCTTCACACATACACATACTGCACACTCACGCAGGCACACTTACACTGGACGAGACACACACGTGCACAAGGCACACACTGTGCCCATACATGTACACCCAAACCTGCACACACTCCTACTCACATGCCTGTGCGCACGATCATACTTACACCAACATACACACCTTGCTCACAGTCAACAATGGAATCGGTGGTACCTAACGAGATATGAGTGTCCCAGGCCCACATGTTTAACTGGCCAAGTCAATGCTCTTTGAAAAGCCCACAATTTGGTCAACTATTCACCCAATAAACATGGGATTGCTAAGCAGGGATCTAGGTCTCTGAAGCTGTGGGGCAGGTAGGTTGACCCGGTTTGGGGGAGGCCAGTGGAGGACAAGTCCATGAAGCTCAAGATGCACGTCCGGGCTGGCAAGGGTGGGAAGACCTCCAGGCGCTGCCCCCACCCCGACATCATCAAAGTCACTCAGAAGCTGTTGCCCTGGCAGGAAGCAGGCCGTGAGGGTGGAGACCGCCTACACCAGCTCAGGTCAGTGTCTTGGCCATCTTTCGTCCCTCCTGCTCTGCCTGCAGCACAGGTGACCATGCTGGGCTGTGGCACAGGTGGCCAGGGGATAGTCAACTGCTGGGCAGTGTGAGAGGAAAGAGCACTGTGATGCTCAGTCTCCTGTCCCTGCCTGCGCCATGCCTGAGAGGCTCTGATGCCCACAGGCATTGTGCCCTTCCGCCCCTGGCCCCAAATACACATGGAAGAGCCAGGCTGCAGAAGGCTCTGAGAGCTGCAGAAGGACCTGCACCCCTGCCTACCCATCACCCTGCTCTCTACTATCCCTGCCCCCAAAGTCTCCCAGGTCCCCAAGTTCCAGATTGCACCACAGCACATCCATCTCAGCTCTCTGTATGCCTCTGAACAGGCAGAGAGGTCAGCCTCCTGCTGGGAGGGTCACAGAGCTAGGGGCAAGTCCCTTGCCTGTGCCACACACGCATTCACAGCTAGGGGGTGGCGTTGGGGGGGCCTCTGAGGCCAGGCAGGAGTGAGGATACTTGGATTCTTATCCTAGGTCACTATCAGGGACAGGTGACACATCAGGTGCTCAGCGGCCTCCATTGTGGAAAGGGAGAACCTTCCCCAGCTCCTCCTGAAGGGCAGGTGGGGGCAATGAGATGTTTGGGGCAGCTGCCGCCTTCTGCAGGTGAGAGTACTAATGCAAGTACTAACGCATTCACCCCTTCCACTCCAATGGCGAGCAGAGAGTGAGACAGACCAGCATCTGGAGTTGATGGGTTGAAGGGAGGGGCAGGCATGATCGTGTCCCTCCGCATGCTACGGGTGACCATAAAATTCATCTGCTCCAAAGAAGGGAAGGTAGCATGCGATACGAGGGTATCCCTGTGGAGGGGCTTTGATGAGCAACAGCAGAGGGCTACCCAGGAGCGGTGCCTAACCAAGCTCTGAGTGGGCGCTAACGAGGAGGAGGGGGCAAAGGGTTGGGAGGTTGGGGGCCACACCAGGCAGGCTTCACAGGCCATGGGGAACTGAGGTGGTGAGGCACCCACTGAGGGGCCTGAGCCCCAAAATTCCTCTGCCTGTTAGTGAGAGAGTGCACCTGAGGGACTGGGCAAGCCAGCACTATGAGGTGGGAAGTAGGGAGACTGCACCGAGATCCTTTTGCTAAGGTGGGGGAGGTAAAAGCTGTCCCACCTGGGAGAAACCCCAGGGCTGGGATGGGATGGGTCATCTGCATGTGCTAACACACATCACTGTGTGCCTCTACTTGCATAAGCACATACACTCACACATGTGTCTGCATGTATGCATCCCTGTATGTGCATCTCTGCGTGCGCCCTCGTTTGTGCCTGTGTCCCCGTCCACGTGTATGCACATTCACATGTATGTACTTACATTAGGGTCAGGCAGGCCCTGGGACGGGTGACTGAGAAACAAGCCAGAGGCCACAGTGTTGATCCGGGACTTTCCCTGCCCCAGCCCTTCAGACTAGGAGCCTGGGATTATCCACGGGAAGGGCATGTTGCGCCTCACCCTGGGATCTCCACCCTGCACTCTCAGTGATGGTCAGGTGCTCCCCATACCCAGCAGGCCCAAGCCCAGAGACGGGCAGGTGAACAGCCTGGTATGTTTGCTGAGGGTCTTTAAGTAAAGTCGAGGACTCTGGGGCCAGGGTCCCCCTTTCTCTCTATCTCATTATAATCACTTCAGCTCAGGGGTGCCATGTAATAAACAAAGTAAATCAGCCACAAACACTAGTCCTGCTTGGCTCAAACCTCACTCCTGCCCTCCACCCATGGTTAATGGGCAGAGATACACTGGCCATCTCTCTTCCCAATGGGGTCCAGCCCTCTCTGGGAAGCAAGCCTCAAGCTGGCCCCAGGAAATGCTGATGGAAAAAGAGTCCATGCAGTGCTCCGGACAGCCTAGGGAGGGCAGCGTCCGACCCACACAATATGAACAGGAGGACTGGTTCCTCTGACCGTCCCTGGTCAGGTGGTGCCACAGGTGTGTTCTGGCTTCTACCAACCCACAGAGAACATGGATCTCAGTCCAGCACCTGACCTGGCTAAACCTTCAAAGCACCCGCTCCTCCTTTCTGCTTTCTGCTTTAATCCACTCACATATATAATTCTGTATCGAGGATTAATTTTATCATTGTATTTTCTAAAACTATATTACAACACATTGTGTTAGATCCTTATGCATTTTGCAAATGTAATACAAAAAATGAATGAAATGATATACAATTCTTATTTATTTTTATTACTAGCCAACTCAATGTTGTAGTCAGAAAAGCACAGCCTTAGACAAGTCAATATAATGTATTTCAGCACAGTGGTTTAGCACAATTGACTTCAGGAATATGTCACCCACAAACATAACTATTTTTCTGCTCACAGAGAGAGGTAAGGGTTGGAGCTCTACTCTTAAATTAAAACCCATCCAATTTCAGACTTAACAAAGCACCATTTCCCCCAGATCTTTCAGCAGCAGGCCTGTAAGTATTTGTGGCATCTCGGCAAAAACCCACCAGGTCCCCATCCTACTTTGTTCTCAATGCCTGCATTTGACTAATTCTGTGCTCCCATAATTGCTAAATCAAAATAATTTATTATCCCTGAAACTTTAAATGGGAAGGAAATAAGGGGAGGAGGTTAGCACTGAACCTTAATAATGATAAAATTCAACCATGGTCAGCCACTTGCAAACAGTAATCCAGGTCCAGGAGAAGATGGCAAACGAGGGAGGAGGGCTGTTTGAACCAAGGCAGCCATGTTGCTCTTCTATTTGGCAAAAAAAAAAAAAAAAAAAAATGATATGGTCTCCTTCCAGGAAAGGGAAAGACAGCCCAGTGCTTTTCTGTTACCTGCTCAAATAAAGCCTAATTCCTCTTATTTTGCTGTAATTAATTTGATTTAATTCTTTTCTTATTAGAGGCTTCTTGCCATGTTCCAGGATTTTTAAGATGACTCCAAGATAGAAAAGAGGAGAGAGGTGCAACGGAGCAGGGAAGAGGAAGAGGCCAGAAAGGGGGAGGGTGCAAGAAGATCACAATTCAACAGTTCCTGTCAGGAAACAGACGTGAGCGTCTTTGGGGATGGAGCGTGGATGTGGCCCTGTTGAGGATGCAACAGCCAGTGCGCCCCGGCTGGAGCCCGGCGGGTCCAGCTCTGTAAAATTATCAGCAGAAATACTCATAGGGAATGTTGCCAGTAAAAATACCACTTTTCTTTTCTCCTCTTACCCAAGTGGAATTCCTGTCACAAAGAATGTGGGGGAACCAACCAGATGTAGACTCCAGAGCATGAGGAAGGGCCCTGCTGAGGACATGCTGTCCCGTGTCTGGCTGGTCGGTGGCTACCGGTGGGGGGCCCAGGGCTCTACAACAACAGATTCATCCCATGCAGATCTATGGAGTGACAGTAAGCACCTGCTGTATGCAGGCCTGACCTCCCTGCCAGGCCTGCTAGGGAGGGTTCACATTTTCAGTTCCCCTTAGTCCATGCTCCATCCTGGCTAGTGGGAGACTCG
Source organism: Glis glis (assembly GCA_004027185.1). Lineage (NCBI taxonomy): Eukaryota > Metazoa > Chordata > Mammalia > Rodentia > Gliridae > Glis > Glis glis. The sequence continues at coordinate 16,638 of PVJS01012722.1, read as the reverse complement.
CCTCTATAGAGCTGCAGGGGTTGGCTTTGTCACTTCCGGGGTGCCGAGGCTGTCGGGATGCCAAATCTGTACCCTCCACACTTGGCCACGCCTTCCCACTCAGCCAGGCCCTCCAGATTCAACCATGCACCTGGATTTGGCCACATCTCCCCACTCGCTACATCTGTCCTGTTTGGCCATGCCCTGTACCCTTGGAATCCCATCTCAAGTTCTGTCAACGACCTACTTCCTCTCTCTCCTCCTCTCCTCGGGGGCCCCGCCTTCTCCCTTCCCTGGATTCCCCAGTTGCCCTCTCCACTTCCACTCTCTCAACCTTCGCCAGCCCAGACACCTCTTCAAACCTTATCAGCTCATTTGGGTACCTTCTGGACATCTTGCAAGGTCTCTGGATGAGACCCCACTCCTGCCTGCATGCAGCCAGTTCCTCTAGCCCTCTTCCCCATCTCCTGCAGAGAGCCCTGCCCACTCTCACCTGGATAAGCCCCTCACACGCTGCACATGGTCTCTGGTAACTCCTTTTACCTCCTCAGAACACTGTTCTTTGTGTGATTAAATGATTTACACTTCCTTCCTTCCTCAGACGGGAGTACAAGGATTATGTTTGCAATTTGCTCATCAGTTTAGCCCAGGGCCTAGGGCAGAGCCTGACATATGAGTTATTCAATAAAATTAATTTTAAAAGTCTATCAGCAAGCCGGGCATGATGGTGCATGCCTGTAATCCCGGTACTTGGGAGGCTGAGACAGGAGGATCGCAGGTTCACGGCCAGCCTCAGCAACTTAGCAAGGCCCTCTGCAACTTAGTGAGATCCTGTTTCAAAATAAAAATAAATAAATAAAAATAGGGCTGGGAGTATAGCTCAGAGGTAGAACACCCCCTGGGTTCAGTCCCCAGTGCCCCACAAAAAAAGGGGAAAAAAGTCTATCAGCAAAACTAAAGTCACAAAATCAGTAAATATTTACAAGATAGATCATTGACAAATTTCAGATATTGGGTTAATGCCCTCAATATAGAAAGACCTTTCCATTGAATTTTAAAAACAAAAGAGGGGCTCCCCAAGAGATGAATGGGCAAATAATGAAACATGTCTGATCCTAGCTCCATGGGAGGCCCACCCAGCCCCAACATCCTTGGCATGAGCCACATCATCAGTCAGTCATCTCCCAGGAACTGTGCTCCAATCTTCTGCATCCCTGTCCTCTCTGGGCACCTCCCCAGGGCCAGGACCCCTGGAAAGGGCTCAGTATTCTCGACTCACTGACTGACTTAGGAAAGGCAGGAGGAAAGAAAATCTGCCGTCCATATGACACCACCTAGCCAGGGACAGATGGGGGTTCACAGAAGTGGACACTAACTGACGGCTATTTACACAGTTGCGTCTTACAAATTCTGTGTACACGGAGTTGTTATAAACCATATCTCATTTCCAATGCACTTGAGAAGATTTATTTTAAAAACACTCCCAACAAAATCCTTTTGTAAAGCAAAAAAAAAAAAAAGTGTACGTTCTCAGTCTGAGTCAGATCTTCTCATCTTATAGAAAATTCTGACGTTTGTACATGGAGTTTACCTTCTAAAGTACAAGTTTCTACTTTATCTTTATCCCTGGCTTTAGTTCACTGTTCATGCCTTAGTTCCCCTCCACCTTGATGCGTTTTCTATTTTAATACTATTGTACTGTGTGTATTTTTGTCATCCACCTTAAATGCTTTTGTAACAAGGTGGGTGTAGATCGGTAAATAAACAACAAGTGTGCTCCGTAACTTCTCTGTCTCTCCAGTCTTTACCCCACTAGTTGGGCAGGTCTAGGTGCTGGCCGATCCTCAGAAGGTCATGCAGGCATATCCAAAAGGCAGGGGCTCAGGAGTCCAGAAAGAACCAGAATATAAGGTAATGTCAAGTATGGCCTTGAAAGAAGGAAGGTTGTTAGGTCCGTGGGCTCTGTAGAGGAAGGACATGGTGTAGAGATGAGAGACATTCGTTTCTGGCCCAAGCTGGGCCACAGGGATGTCAAGAAATAGAATGTGTCCCTAGGTCAGAGAACTGGGAATTTGCATGAGGCTACACACTGGTGCCACATCCTGTAAGGTCTGCTTAGGTAGACTGGCCACCTGCCATCGGCAGTCCATCTGTCTGACTGGCCATCTCTCTCTAAACATACAAAGCTGAGCACGGGGCTGGAAGGGAATGATAATGTTGGGGTTCAGTCAGAACAAGCAGCTGTGGGCGCAGGGCCAGAGAGTATTCTTGGATGGGACTTTTTTTGTTTCTAGTGTCCTATTCGAAACCAGCTGCAATTCTTTTTTTAAGTACCATTCCAGCTGACCTTTTGAAACGGAGGATTTGTATTTCAATGGGAAATCTGCGTTTTGACTCAAGGATGAGACTCAATTTTCCCTCCTTGGTTGTTCTCCTCAGACAAACCAACTCTTGGGGGGGGGGGAGCACTATAAATTTGCTTAAGCTCCTGCCCCGCATGGTGGTGCACACTTGTAATCCCAGTACTTGAGAGGCCGAGACAGGAGGATCGCAGGTTCGCAGCCAGCCTCAGCTAGTCCACAACTTAGCGAGATCCTGTTTCAAAATAAAGAGTAAGCCGGGCGTGGTGGCGCACGCTTGTAATCCCAGTACTTTGGGAGGTGGAGACCGGAGGATCCGGGTTTGCGGCCAGCCTCAGCTCTCTTGCTCTCTCTCCCTCCCTCTCTCTCTCTCTCTCTCTCTCTCTCTCTCTCTCCTTAGTGAGGCCCTCCGCAACTTTGTGAGACCCGGTTTCAAAATGAAGTATAAAAAATAGGGCCGGGGGCGTAGCGCAGAGGTAGAATGCCCCTGTGTTCAATCCCCGGTACCGCAAAAAATAAAAAATAAAAAAATAAAAAAGAGTAAAATAGGGCTGGGGGTGTAGCTCAGAGGTAGAATGCCCTGGGTTCAATCCCCAGTACCGCAAAAAAAAAAAATAATAATAAAATAAATTTGCTTAAGTTCAAAGACAGGGCCACATATATCCAAAGAATGACAGCCCAGAGTCATTTGCTCACAGTGAGGGGGAGAAAAAGCTCTGTCCTCACCGCACATGAGAAGGATGCGTCGTAGAGGCAGTTCCTGACCACTGGGTGACACATGAAATGGTAGAGGAGGGCTGGGGACAGGGTGACCACACAACTCAAGGATGTGAGTGATCTCTGCTTCCATAGGGGCAGTGATTGAAATAAAAATACCCATTAAATGAAAAAGAAGGAAGGGAGGAAGAAGGGGAGGAGGGAGGGAGGGAGGGAGGGAGGGAGGAAGGAGGAAGGGAGGGAGGGAGGGAGGGAGGGAGGAAGACAACTGAATATATGACCAAAATTACATTTTAATTTTGCAGTCACAAGCGTAGCATTATAGAAAAGAAGGAAGAGAAGGAGGAAGGAAGAGGGATGATCACATGACCGCACCCCCCCGGCTTATACAATCCTGGCCAATGAAATTAGCAATGCAAGCAAGTGGACACAGAGCCGTGCTGAGGATGCTGACCTGAAGCAGATCCATTTTCAGCACAGGAAGGGAGTCATGATGCTGCGCTGTCGTCTCAGAAGGTGCCGTTGGCAAGGAGTCTAGATCCTGGACAGTATGTCCCAGATTTGGCTGCGTGTGCTCAGTCAAGTCCTCTCTCTTGGAAAAAGAAAGGCACTTGGCCAATGGCTTCTGAAGGGATGGCCAGTTCCCTGGATTTGCTCTGGGTCACAAATAAATCATTACCCCAAGAGGGTATGCAAGGGAAGGAGGGAAGGAATTACATGTTTGTTCCGGTGTGCTGAGAGCACGTGAGGGCTGAAAGGCTAGTTCTAGTCCCTGTTGGTAGAAGATCTTGCCTAGCAAGGCACAGTGCTCAGAGACAAGAGCCTGGGAGCCAGGGGACTGGGGTTCAAATCCTGCTCTGCCGACGTCCTGGGGAACCTTGGACAAAGGCTCTAAACTCTTGGAATTTCAGCCACATAACCCGTGGATGAGAGTTAATAATGTCACACCCAACCAGCAGCAATGTATGGAAACACCAGCCCTCATGTGGCCATAGGTTCAATCCTGGTGAAAGCAAGAAAGAAAAGGCCAGGCCTGTGCTGGGCTCAGAGTCTGAGCTCATTAATAATAAGAATGACAAAGAAGGAAAATCAGGAGACAGCCGATGGGGCTTGCTGTGCAGGGACAGCCTGGAGACTAGCACATGGGCCCAGAAATCCATTTTTCAGGGACACCCTGCTATGTGCCCTCCCATTGCCATGGTGAGCTGTGGAAGCAGGAGCTGGGTTGACACTGAACCAGTTAAGAATTAAAGAGAAAACCCACCCCATCCCATTCTCCTGAAACACACCCCAAATCCTCTCAGAAAGAAAACAATTTATGAAGCATAGAATTCCTTTGATAATGAAGTGATGGTTATCGCTGCTTGTGTTGGCTCTTCCCAAAAGAAGACGGGCTTGGCGGGCTGGGAGCACTCTCTGCGACCCGCCAGAGCAGGCTGCCTCCAGGGCTGCTGCCCGGGGTCCCAGGGCAGCTCCCGGCCCCCGCCACTGCCTGCTGGGTGCTGAGGGCAGTCCACCCCAGAATTGGGTTTCTCTGACCACACCTGCTGCTCCACAGAGGCTGGTGTGGGCAGAGTCCCAAGACACCATTGAGTCCCCTGTCTCTGCCAAGGCAGGCAAGGGGGATGAGAACAGAGACGTTCACACAGGGAGATCTTGCACAGGAAGAGGAAGTGGTGGGGAAACTGAGCCAGCATAGGTCTTTTTCAGAGACCCCAGGAGATGAACCCAGGCTTCAGTCCCAGCCAGCTGCCTTGAGGCGTTCCTAACCTCTCTGGGCCTCTGCTTCCCGGCTTGTAAGTGAGGAGCAGGAACACTAACCTGCTCCCCTCCCAGTTCCCAAGTGCTCGGGCCTAGAGGCCAAACAGAAGAGGCCGGAGCACCTGACAGCTGTAGAGTCATCCCTCTCCCCACACAGACCCTCCCTTCAGCTCAGGAACCTCTGGGGTCCAGCAGGGGTCTTGCCTTTCCTTGTCATTCAGCGGGGGTCTGGGAAGGTCAGGACAGTGGAGAAGGGAGCAGCGGGCTCTGGGTGCTGTTCATGGGGAGGAGAAGCCGCAGTCAGGGAGCAGGGGTGCAGGCATGATACTCAGGTGAACGCTGTCCGTCTGCAGCTACCCAGGGGCAAAGGAAGCTGGGTAGAGTCATGGCAGCATCAACGGGTGCTTGCCTTGCCCTGGATCCAGAGAAGAGGCTAAGCCAAGAGAGTGAAGGGTGTGTCGCAATCTGGTGGCTGAGACCAGATCCTAGCTGTGGTCATAGCTCCTCACTGTGCCATCAGGAAGTTGTTCCATGCTCAGGTCATATGGCTAAGTCCGACCCCCTTCCTCACACCCCTGTCTACCAGGATGGGGACATGAGTCCCAGACCCAGTCAGTCAGCCTGGATATGGCTCTGTGCACAGTAAGAGGCATGTAGCCTGAGCCTGGCCAGAGGGAGGCCAGTATTGTTCTCGGACCCAGTGGACACAGATTTTCTGCCGAGTCGGAGGGTGAAAGCACGCAGCACCCCTTTGCTGCCTGAGAAAGAAGCCCTTGGGGAGAAAGGGGGGCATAAAGGTTGACGAGATGGAACCCTGCGGCACCTTTGATCCAACCATGCCTGAAGCTGTCTCCTCCCATGTTCCATGACTACGATAGTCCCTCTTTCCTGCCTTTGATTTCAGTTGGGTTTCTGTCTCTTAAAACCAAAAGTTTGGTTAATTACACGTCACACAGCTTGAAAGAGTCACCTCCCCCTGCTCAGGCAGCACTAGGATCCAAGGAACGGGGCTGCAGAGTCAAAGAGGTGGAGGTGGGGGTGAGGGCATTAGCAGATCATCGCTGTGCACTTTCACATCACACAGGTGCTGGGCTCATGCAGCCCTCCCTCCCAAATCCTACATGGCTGTGGCCCTGCCAGGAATGAGTTCTATTCCCTATGCCACCTGCCTGCTGTAGGGAAGGGAGGAGAGGAGGCCCATGGCTTAATGGGGGGTAGGGGCAGGGGTTAGTTCACCTCTCCAGAAAATGGGCAAATCCTAAGCGTGCCAGCGGCCGGTGAGGGTCCCTGGATGCGCAGAGTGAATGGAGTGGAGAGCGCTGTTTAGCTGGCGCAGCAGAAACCGTTTGGGTAAAAATTAGAGACAATGAAAGGCGGTAATGTGATTCTTAACTGTTGTTCTAGGCCTTCAGGGCAATTAAGGGAAGTAAATTAGGAGCTGTGTGAGGAGCCTCGTGGACTCTCCCCGGGGACTTGGAGAGCCTCCCAGGAGGGAGAACTAGAGGGGCGCTTCCTGTCCTACCTCCTGGCTTTCCCCCAGTATCCAAAAGCAAAGTCCTTCCAATGGCCAAATGTGGTCAAGAGACATGCCAACCAGGGTGGCTTCACCTGTCATTAGTAAGAAGAGATGATCGCTGACCCTGAATCACAGAGCTCCCTAGCAGAGGAGAACCCACGGCCTCGTAGGTGGACTCTCAGTCCAGTGTTCCCTGCACTCTCCTGCCCTGCCTCTCCTCCGAAGTGGCCACTGGACTTGCAAAGGTGGAGTCTTTCCAGGAAACATTCCGTTTCTGGGAGCTGCCACCTGGACCCCGGAAGAAG
>PVJS01012722.1:0-5000 GCA_004027185.1 Glis glis | reverse complement strand
AGAGATGCTTGCATAGATCCCTTCTCTTCCCTTCCGTAAGGTGCAAGTGTTCCTGGGCTGAAGGAAACACCCTCGAATCAAAACAGACCTGAATAAAGAGAGATAATAATGCTGTGTCCTTGGCGCCTAGAGGGGGCCGGGCACTTAGCATGTTCTGCATCCGTGTGACCCAAAAGAATGAATGAGCTACTAGAGCACTGACAGCATTAGTAGTTCTAACACCAATGATGTTGATGTCATTAACATCCCCTGAACACTTACCATGTACCCGGCACTCTGCAAACAAACCTCAGTCGCTCTTAATGACACTCCTATAAAATGAGTCTCATGTTCAAGTCCATTTTAGAGTTGAGGAAGTGGAGATGTTTGGTTCTGAAGGCTGGCTCTGCCTCTTCTTGACCGTGTTACTTATCTATCTGGACTTGAATGTCTTCATCTGTAAAATGGGCATCACACAGGGACCTACTCAGCGGGATTTAGGATTGAATGGATTAATCCATGTAAATCGCTTAGGACGGTGCCCGCCTCGTGGTGAACAATGACAGAAGCAAGCTGTCGTTACTTTTATCATTATTCTACTCCTGCCCGTACTATCTCACAAGGCTGTTACAGAGTCACACTTTCATGAACCCCCCCAGCCAAAGCCCTCTGGGGCTCCACACCCAGGCACAGCTGCATGATAGGCAAGACTTAAAGAAGGACAAGAAGCCAGGCGTGGTGGCGCACGCTTGTAATCCCAGTACTTTGGGAGGCAGAGACCGGAGGATCTGGGTTCGCGGCCAGCCTCAGCTCTCTCTCTCTCTCTCTCTCTCTCTCTCTCTCTCTCTCTATTTAGTGAGGCCCTCCGCAACTTTGTGAGACCCGGTTTCAAAATAAAGTATAAAAAAATAGGGCCGGGGGTGTAGCGCGGAGGTAGAACGCCCCTGGGTTCAATCCCTGGTACCGCAAAATAAATAAATAAATAAAATTTAAAAAAAAGAAGGACAAGAATGTGGGATTCCTTGTTCAAAAAGCAGTGGAGAAATCCTGTTAACAGTACGAAAATAGAAAGCGACTTCTTTTCTTCATCTCTTTCTCTCTACTTGTTATGGTGTTTTTAAATTGCTACGGAGTATTGTGCAGTGGCAGCTTTCATCGGAGGTCCCATGTCCACAGGGTACTGTGCAGCTGGGTACGTACTCTCAGAGGAGCTGTCCCTGTCCCCACACAGCCACACTGACCACTCGGAGAGAAGGGCAGACATGTGAGTCCTGGCTCCCAGCTGGGCAGGGGTGGGGCACGTGACTAAAGCACCCCCCAACTCCCAAATCCTAGCTTTTTTTTTTTTAATCCCTGGATTGAAAAAACGCTTGTTCCTTCAACACGTAAAAGGCAGAGAATATTCATCTGATTGTCTCCCCTCTTTTGACAGGTATATGATAATAGGATGGTTTTATGTCTACAAAGGTCAGAGATAAAAATTCACAACTCTTTCCACACATATATTCCAAATGAACATAAAGATTGAAGGGGAAACAAACATGGGCCATAATGGGGTTTTTATAATTTCCCCTCTATCCCCCCTTTATACACAGGTACACATATGTATAGGTACATATGGTATACATACATGTATATACCTATTAGTATCATGACTTGAAGTTAAGCAGGAGGGAAGTGGGGATGACTGAATGGGGAAATTCCATCCGCGCTGTGTATACCACCCACTTCCCACCCAAATCACAAGATTGCCAAAAATGACAAAGTACTGTATAAATTAGGGCAAATGAGTTGCAAAATGGCAGAGACTGGAATTTCTCCATGGAAACTACTAGGTGCAGAATGCCACCTTCCCAGGGCTCTAAAAGCCGTTGAACTTTCTTTTTTTCTTTTTTTTTTTTTTTTGGCGGTACCGGGGATTGAACCCAGGGGCGTTCTACCTCCATGCTACACCCCCGGCCCTATTTTTTATACTTTATTTTGAAACCGGGTCTCACGAAGTTGCAGAGGGCCTCACTAGGTAGAGAGAGAGAGAGACAGGGAGAGAGAGAGAGAGAGAGAGAGAGAGCTGAGGCTGGCTGCGAACCCGGATCCTCCGGTCTCCGCCTCCCAAAGTACTGGGATTACAAGCGTGCTTTCTTGACTTGGGGGTTAGTGAGGAGGGGAGGGAGTATCCCTGCAATCATTTCCTCTCTTCAATCCCCCGATGTCCTCCTATACAGCAGGGGGCGCTATGGGCAGGGGTAAACAGCCCCTAGGAAGGCTCTTGCTGCCCTGTAGTGTGTGGCCCTTTTCAAAGTCCTTGCACTCCCCCTCTCCACATCTTTTTTTTTAATTCAAACTCTGGAAACCATTTCAAAGTAGATGTTTTTGTTATCAATGCCCAGAGGGGTTAGGAGACATGTCTAAGGTCACACAGTGGGAACTCATGTGTCCCTACAGCCCAGGCTGTGTCCTACTTGGAGAGCTGGGGAATCAGGAATAGGAAAAATGGGTCTAGGAGCACAGTAGGGTGGCTGACCTTGTAGGACTGGCAGAACCACAAGGAACCTTTGCTCCAATCTGGCCACTGGGATCGGAGGCTCACTGGGCTCAGAACCAGTCTCCTCATTCCTACTCCTCCAGGGCCGGCTTGTAATTCTCATTTTCCAATTATGTCGTAACCTGGGAACAGCCAGTAATCACTTGAAACAGTAATGGGGACACTGACATTTACTGCACAGTTACTATGAGCCAATTTCTGTGCAAGGCACTCGGCCTGCTGGATTTCATAGAATCCTTATACCCATTTCACAGACAAAAGCTCTGAGACCCCGACAGGAATGCCAGGGTTGCATTGTGAGTGGGGGGATAGAGCCTGGGTTCCTGCCCAGCCCAAATGGCTGCAGAACACCTACCTCGTGCACTGCCTGCCCTAGGTCCCCTGGACTCCCTGCTGAGTGCAAGGCCAGGTCTGCACCCATTTCTCTAGGTAGAGCCCAAACAACGCCTCCAACCTATGGAAAATCGAGATGGCTAAGAGGTGGGCCCTGGTTTCTTTATCTGGACAATAGGGATAAGAACAGAACCCACCTCATAGGCAATGGGTAGGGGAGGGGAGCAAGGTAAGTGAGGACCCTGGACCTGAAACACCTCAGAGGCTGTTGTAATGAGTTCCCCCAAGCACGTCTACTCCACAAAGGCCAGTCATTGTGAAGGAGAAAATGAGGAAAGAAAGGTCAAGAACAGCATAGGTGAGCCTCATTGTATGCTGAACATACCCCTGCCTCCAGGAAGCCTTCCCTGACCTCCTCAGGCCCCATGCTTCTGTGTTCTGATTTGCATTTGTGGTAGCCTCCTGTCTACCGTCATTTTGCAGCTGGGTGTCCCCTTCCCACTTAGTGGGGAGCTCCTTCAGGGACCACAGAGGACAAAGCCAGCACACCACACATCCGCAATCACTTTGTTATTTGTGATTTTTAAGCCTGCATTTATCTTAAGATATAAAACATTTGCCCACAAATAGGCCACCCTGACTTGGCGTTCCATATTTTCTGTTGTACTCTCCTTTCTCCTACCTCCATCTCCTCTGACACAGGGGTGCCTGCGAGGGCATGTTCTTAGAGCTGCTGACAAGCCTGGGGCACTGTCCCCCCAGACCCCTGGCTTCATCACAGAGCATGGTGGGCACAGCTAGCACCTGTAGTCATGGTTCTGTGAGTGTGAGTCGCTAGGACTTCTGGCAGTGTTGGGACAAGCCTCGCTTCTGTTCTGGGCATGTTCACACGGGCACGCCTGGCTGTCTGTGCACGCATACACTTGTTATGCACGTGTGTGATGCTGTGTATTCTCCATGTGTTCCTGGGAATATCTATGTGCCCAAGTCTGCCTGCAGGCCCGCACCCACGGATCTGAATGGTGCGTGTCTGTGTGGGTCCAAGTCTGTCTGTGTGCATACCTCTGAGCAGTTTCTGTGTACATACTCGTCTGTGTTCGCCTGTGCCTAGCTCTGCATACGTGTCTGTGCCTGTCTGCATGTCTGTGAGCAGGGACGTCTGTGAGTGTGTGTACATATCTGAAGGCTGGCACGGTGCAGCAGTGGTGTTGGGCTGTGTGTGCAGGTGTGACCGTGCAGTGGTGTCGGGCTCTGTGTTCAGGTGTGACCATACAGTGGTGTCGGGCTGTGTGTGCAGGTGTGACCGTGCGGTGGTGTCGGGCTCTGTGCGCAGGTGTGACCGTGCAGTGGTGTCGGGCTCTGTGTGCAGGTGTGACCGTGCGGTGGTGTCGGGCTGTGTGTGCAGGTGTGACCGTGCGGTGGTGTCGGGCTGTGTGTGCAGGTGTGACCGTGCAGTGGTGTCGGGCTGTGTGCAGGTGTGACTGTGCGGTGGTGTCGGGCTCTGTGTGCAGGTGTGACCATGCAGTGGTGTCGGGCTCTGTGCGCAGGTGTGACCGCATCAGCAAGGGGCAGGCACAGTTATCTTGAGGTCCCAAGCCAACACTCCAAAGGGAATGTGTGAATCAAAGTTATTAACTGGATTATTAATGTAAAAACTGAATGACGACATGATGCAGAGGAGGAGGCAGGAGGAGAGCCTTTCCCCCGTGGACAGGCAGCGCAGCTTAAGCGTGAGGGAACAGGGGAGTCACAGGGGCTCAGACTGAGTTCCAGACCTGCTGCGGTCCCATCCCGTCACCACCGTGGGCCGATCTTCTAACTTCAGTTTCCCTGCCCCACAAGAGCGTGCAAAATAAGGGCGTCGGAGTAGCAGGGAGGCCCAGAAGATGGGCTCTGGACTCAGGCTGGGCTGTGGATGCCCTGCCCCTTCTGGACTTGAATGTCTTCATCTGTAAAATGGGCATCACACAGGTACCTACCCAGTGGGATTTTTAGGATTAAATGGAAACAAAACAAAACAAAAATGTGAATTGCTCAGGACAGTTCTCAGCATGTGGTGACTGTGGACAGAGAGAGGCAAGCTGCCATTGCTTTTTTTTTTTTTTTTTTGCGGTACCGGGGATTGAACCCAGGGGCGTTCTACCTC
>PVJS01012721.1:0-43352 GCA_004027185.1 Glis glis | reverse complement strand
AGACAGACCGGCAGCTGGAGCAGAATGGACTGGGAGACAGAGGGGAAGGGTTTTTACTCTTGTACCGCTTATCCATGTGTCTCATTAAATGTGTTACATTCAAAACATGTACATTTTCCCAGTGTGGTAACACAAGCACCACCCCGGCCTGTCTACTGTCTACTGTCCCTTCTCGAGGCCACGCTAAGGACACTAGTCACTAGCAGGTGGGGCGGGACCTGGGGAGGCCCTGCTTCCTTGAGGAAGAGGATGGACGGGGGCTCAGTCGGTGCCAGACCAGGAGCAGGGGTCTCTGAGGACTTGTCTATCTTCCTTTCTCCCTCCATGTCGCTGTCCCTTCAGACATGGAACGCCCAGTTCATAGAGCTCACTCCAAATGCTGGAGGAGCTGCCATCCGAGAGCTGTGGGTCCATTTGAGTCAGGCAGAGTGGACATGGAGGAAACGTGTGACGAATGCACAGTGCGCATATGCGGAGCGTGCATACTCCTCGTCAGCCTGGACAGAGGAAGCAAAAGGTCTGGCCGCCTCTGAGGGTCTCCCGACAGCTGAGATGAAGGCTCTTCGTGTGAGCGGCTCTGCCTACACACCAGTCACTTGACTCAGCTTTCTGCCCCATGAAGTCAGAGAACTCCTCTTCCAACCACATCAGGTACCTCTCAGATCCCTGAGACCTGAATAATACACTTGTTTGCTATAACCTTCCAATGAGGTGGATAATTAAATCCTTGGAAGTTTCCAGAAACTCCCCTCCCATCAAGAACTGCGAAGGGTGAGCCAGGCATGGTGGCACATGCCTGTAATACCAGTACTTGGGAGGCTGAGACTGGAGGATCAGAGGTTCAAGGACAGCCTCAACATTAGAGAGACTCTCATCAGCCTAGTGAAACCCTGTTTCAAAATAAAAATAAAATTGGGCTGGGGTGTATAGCCTGGAGGTAGAATGCCCCTGGATTCAATCCCCAGTACCAAAAAAATAAAAAAGAACTGGGAAGGGTTTGAGATTTGCCCCCACTTACCAGCCATACAGTGGGGCGCTCAGGGAAGGATGCTGGAGCCCAGGGAACCCAAATCTTTTGTAGCAGGCAGTAAACACGCCTGCGTTTTTCTCTGGCAGCAGACCTCATCTGTAGTATGCTGGGCAGGGGACGCGCCTGCCTGTTGACCCAAGGGAGCCACCGTCTCTGCCTTCCAAGGCTGTGAGCAAGCCCCTCTGCTCTTATCTCCAGAGGGGATGCTGAGGGGGTGAGATGCATCTTCATCCCCCAAGGCAGGAGACTCCAAGGCAAAGGGGAGTTGTCACCAGCACTCCCTCTGGGATTACACACGCAAGTGTGTTTGTTCTTGGGAAAAAATATTTTTTACTAGGAAATCTGAAATACCAAAAAAAGAAAGAGCCATGGGTGCTGTGGAAGGCTCCCTGTGGTCCCTGCCCCCGGTATCACCTCCCTGTTGATTCAGTCTAATGAGCAGAACACAGCAAGTATGGCAGGGTGTCTGACGAAGCCGATGCCGTGCCGAGCTGCCCCCTCAAAGAAGCCCAGTGTCATGGCAGCAAGGGCAGCCTCTGGCCTTCAGCCCCACAGCCCACGAGGGGCTGAGCCCTGCCGAAACCATGTGGTAAGTGGCTCGGCTCCAACTGGTGAGAGACCCTGAAGCGGAGGACCCAGCTAGGCTCTCGCAAATTCTGGATTCACAGACACCTCACCGGCCACTGAACTTTGGGGTAATTATTTATATTGCAAGAGATAACTAACGCAGCTATGGAAGAAATGAGGAGAACGAAATGACAGTACACCTTCCATGCTAAAATTTAGAGCATTTATTTCTGTTCTCCTGAAATCTGGGTTTTGAAGCAAAGCAAAATCGTTTCTACGTGGCTCATCGTGAAAAGGAACCTATATTTCGGTATCATTTACGGGAACATCGGTCACCATCAATTGGTTCTCTTCCGTATGGAAATTAAAAGGCAGGTAGTCATCCCAGACCCCACTACCACTGTTTGCACTTAACTATTGCAACACTGAAGCACTGCATTTCATAGCTGGACCCAGGCGAGAGCTTTACGGAGGAGCGATTCTGAGTAATAATTTCATCATGAACATTTTGGCTTTAATACAGGTAAGAAAACGTGGCTTCTTCAGAAGTAGCACCCAGAAACACTGTTTTCCTCTTATGCATGCGCCATTCTCGAAGGTCCGGCAATCAGCCCTCCGACCAAGGAGCCTCTGGGTGGAAGGGAGGCTGGTGGACACGCCCTCCGGGTGGCTCACACACTCTCCTTGTCGAATTCGCACATGAAGTACATGGTGATGTGGCAGGCCACATCGTTCCAGCCCCCCGAGGCCACCATCTCCACGCAGTCCTCCTCGTCGTAGGCATTGTTGGGCTCGCCACTGCGCCATTTGTTGAAGGTCTGCATGGGGGAGCGGTCGGAGTACACAAAGGCGCCCTCTCTCTCCAGGTCATTGATGCCGATGAAGACACGGGCCAGGCCGGCCTGCGCCAGGTACGCGGCCATCAGACCGTTGGCAGCTTCATCCTTGGGCATGCTCAGCGTGCCGCCCCGCCCCTGGCAGGACAGCTGGGCGTCTGCGTACCTCTTCTCCTCCTTCACCAGCAGGTAGATCTTGCTCTCCGTCTCTCTCACGCCGGCGACAGCTGAGGGGGAGGGTAGTGCTGAAAAGCCAGCACTTGCATTTCTATAAACAAACTCAAGGCACACCGGGGCACGCAGAGTGGACGGTGGCAGGTGAGAGCCTCCGCCTGGGGCTTTGCAGACAGGGGAGGTGGGGGGCTCGGGAAAAGGGAAGCCTCAGCCCAACATACCATTTTTTATGAATTTTAACTCGGTCGTCAGCTCGGTGACCTGGTTGTCCATCTCCCCGATGGCCTTCCTCAGCTGGCTGCACTCGCACGGGATCCCTGCAGGAAATGAGCCCATCAAAGGTTAAACCGGGGGTGGGGCTCAGGAGAGGAAAGAGCGCCCCTGCCCCCAAACATAGCTGTCACTCAACAGACAGGGCGATGATGATTTCACACCTCACCCTAAAGGCAAGATTTGGGCAGGGCACCACAAGGTCAGGTGTGTGTGTTTGAAGGTCCCTAGGCTGCCATGGGGAGACAGTGGAGGTGCGTGTGGGGCGAGAGGGGACACGGGCAGCGGGAGGTCGCTGCAGGAGTTCTGGAGGGAGGCTGAGAAGGGGCAATGGAGACACTAGAACATCTGGCGGGAACTCAAGATTGCTGAGCACCGAGGAGCCGGAAGGAGAGGCGGGAGGCAGCGCGGTCTAGCCTAGAGCCCCCTGGAGGGGGTGCCTGTGGAAGGAGCCCGGGACACAGCCAGGTGGAGTCGCAGTGCGTGTCTGGGCAGAGCAGGTTCAGGATCGTTGGCATGTGCATGGGAGTCTAGGAGACCCCTAAGGAGGGAGCTGAGAGCAACCAGAGATGCACCTGCAGGTGAGGGGGGAGGGGCAGAAAGGAGGGAAGATCCAGTGGGCAAGGTGCTGCCAAAGGACCCAGAGTGTCCGTCACATGGACCACACGGAGGACCTGGGACATCCCATCAGGATGGCAAGCAGAACAGGCGGGGACATGGAACCCTGAGCAAACCCTCATGAGACCCAGGTGGGGAGCAGTTAGAGAGGCCGAGAGCTGGGAGGGCTGCTGGGGGCTCTGCCGCTGTTCTACTTGAAGTCTGAAACGCTGCGTGTGTTTAAATGATGTGGTGAGGGAGTTGGGGGGGGGGTTCGAGGGATAGCACACACGTGCCCGGCGGGCAGGAGGGGAGAGGTGCCGAGCGCAGGTGGAGAGCCATGTCCTGCGCTGAATCAGGCCTGACGTTTAATATTCCTTCAGCCTTCCAGCCCTGCAGGAAACACTCCTAGGGCTTCCCACAGTGAACCCCAGGCCCTTGCCAGCCAGGATAGCCCAGGCAGGCAGAGGACTGCAGAGGAGCTTGGCACATCAGGGGACAGAGTAAGGGCAGGAGGAGTGGCGGAGGGAATGGGCGTCCCCCGGCAGCAGACGCTCCACAGAGGAGCTAAGCACGAGCCCCAAGCCCCGTGGCTGGCCCAGAGGACCCTGGCGGCCTCCAGGGAGCATCTCAGTGGAGGGCAGTGGGAGGGGCCGCTGAAGGGACATTGGGAATGAGGAAACAATGCAGAAGCACGGACATGCTTTCCTGAGAGGGTGTCGGTCACGGGAAGAGGGGAGGTCCTGCAGCACCCAGAGAGTATGGAAGACATGGGGGGCCCATGCTTCAAGGCACGTGTGTCTGGGCCTAACCTTATAATATAAGATATAATAATTATAAATATAATATAAATAATATATAACATAGTACATAACACATTATATTATATAATAAATATAATATATTAATAATATATTATATTTAATTAATAATATATAATTATATAATAATACATAATAAATATATAATTAATAATAAATATAATCTATTATATAATACATTGTATTATATAATAATATAAGATATAATATATTAATAATATATAACAATAATATAATAATATATTGCAGTCAGACAGACAGGCTGCAGGCCTAAGAATACCAAAACATTTGAACAGAAGGACTGAAACATGGAATATTCCATAGAGGCTCTGACGAACAAGGAGTGTACACATCAGTTAGATGGACCCCTGCTTTCCAGCCCACTGTAGTTTTATTCAATGGTTTGCATTTTTTAAAGTACTATTTCAGTCAGGCGTGGTAGTACGTGCTTGTGATCCCAGTACTTGGGAGGCTGAGACAGGAGGATTGCAGGTTCACAGCCAGCCTCAGCTACTTAGTGAGGCCCTCGGCAACTTAGTGAGACGCTGTTTCAAAATAAAGAATAAAAAATAGGGCTGGGGTGTAGCTCGGAGGTAGAATGCCCCTGGGTTCAATCCCCAATACCACAAAAAAATAAAGTACAATTTCAGTACATGTTATTAAAAATCTCAGGTCTTTGTGCCATACCTGGCTCTCCACTGGGGCCGGGTGGTCCCATGTCACCAGAATCGCCTTTCTCACCTGGAAAAGAGAAGCAGAATCGAGGTCACCGAGCAGAGGTGATGTGTTCCTGAGTAAAACTCATGAAGGTTAAGCAGGCGTTTCTTTTAGCTACAATGCCCGTGACTTCGCCAGACCCTCTCTTCTCCGTGAACCCCAGGGGCCACGTGCTGTGGAAGGGCGACTCTTCAAGCTCTGCCTATGAATACGGACGACAGGCATTCCCTGGGACTCAAGGTGACCACTGCGCTGCACAGAGCACTCTACAGGCAGCTCCCAGGAGTCCTCCGCACCAGGAGTGGGGGTGATGGGTTCTGACGCCAGCGCCCTCTGTCCCTCCTGGAAGCGGGGAAGTCCAGACGAGGCAGGATGGTGGAGCTGGAGTTGGGATTAGCGACTGCCCAATCCAGGAAGGGCGGACACACTTATAACCCCAGGCGGACACCCAAGTCCCTCTGACCCTCTCCAGGCAGCGTCGCGTCCTGGGAGATCCAGACGCCAGGAGCCCTGGCCCGACCTCCTGCTAACCATTTAACCACCTTGCCCTTGATTCTTTTTGACTTCCAGAACCTGGGGTGAATGAAATGACAGCAACGAGCCTCCTGGCTACTGTGAAATCAAACCCCGGATGGCTGCCCGGGAGTCAGTGAACATTCCTGAAGCATCGTCTTCCTTCTCGCCGGGGAGAACCCCAAGTCCCCATGAAGGACAGCGGCCTCCACATCTGTAGATCCAGTCCACTCGCATTAGGAGGGAAGAAGCTTGGCGGTCATCGTCCAACACATTCCTCTGGGCTCTTTCACCAACATCAGGGGCTTGAAAGTGACCCAAAACTCAACTTGACAAGGGCCTGGGGTGACAATCTCAAAGACAAGCAAATCACATAAGCAAAACCAAATGGGGTGGTCTTGGCAAGCTGTTCCTTGATGAGACCTGAAATCTGTCCAGAGCACATGTCGCATATTAAGAATATACATATCCCTACTTATATACCAATATTCATTAGACCATCACTCACAGTAGCCAATAGGAGGAAACAACCATGTCCATAGATAGACGAATAGACACACAATAGGTAGTATATCCATGCAATGGAAGGGTTTTTTTTTTTTTTCAGATAGAACCCAGGGGCATTCTACCTCCGGGCTACACCCCCAGCCCAATTTTTTATTCTTTATTTTGAAACAGGGTCTCACTAAGTTGCAGAGGGCCTAAGTAGCTGAGGCTGGCCGTGAACCTGGATCCTCCTGTCTCAGCCTCCCAAGTACTGGGATTACAAGCGTGCGCCACCATGCCCGGCTCTGCAATGGAATATTATTCAGCCTTTAAAAAGGAAGGGAATTCTGACACCAGCTATAATGTGGAAAAACTTTAAAAATGTTACACTAAACAAAACAAGCCAGGTACAAAAGGACAAATACTATGTTTCCACTTATTTGAAATACCTAAAATAGGCAAATTTGTAGAGACAGAAAGCAGACTAGGGGTTATCAGGACTGGAAGGGGGATGGGGAGATATTGCTCAATGAGTACAGAGTTTCTCTTTGGGGTAATGGAAAAGCTTTGAAAATAGATAGTGGTGATGGCTATGCCCATTGCAAATGTACTTAATGCCACTGAATTGTACACTTAAAAGACAATTGAAATGGCAGATTTTGTGTTACAAACATGTCACCACACTTTTTATGATAGTTAATCTAATTTGTCAACTTGACTGGATCATGACACACCCAAGATCATGTGACTTTGGGTGTGTCAATGAGACAACTGGTTTATGAAACAGCAGATTAAACAGAAAGTCCTGCCCTAAATGTAGGCAGCAGGGTTCTGATAGGTGCAGGACTTAGATAAAAGAAGGAGAAAGCTGCATAGAGGGATGTGCGACTCTTTCTGAAGAAAACGCATCTGCTCTTGTCTGAGATCGTCGGCCGCCAGCCCTTCGAACTGAAACTTCACCATCGTTTCTCTGAAGAGCTTCCTGATCTTCACGTCTTGGACTGGGACTGAATTAGTGGTTGCTCTGATCCTAAGACTCCAGCTCTTAGACCGCTCAACCAGCTACTGGTTCCTCTGACTCTCCACGTGCAGTCGGAACTCGGGACTACATTGCTTCGAACTGTAAGGCTGATCTGATAAATCCCTTTTTCCATATACTCATTCTGTGAATTCTGTTACTCTAGTGAACCCTGGCCAATACACTTTTGTAAGGCCTTTTGCAGCATACATGTCCCTCATCATTCTGGGCTTATCTGGATGCTCCTTAGTGAACTGGCCACCCTGGACAGGTGCTTCTCCCGGCTTCCTAGGAAAACTGCATCTGAGCTGAGCTGCCCACTCTTCGCACTCCTGGCCAAGGGCCCTATTCCACAGGGACAGGACAGGGATGGAGCAGGCCCACGGACCTGGATCAGAACAAACGACCCAAATCTATTCACAGCTCAAGCCCCAGGCCTTGGCCTTGGGGTGCCTCAGTGAGTCTGCTCCAGCCCAGGGACCTAGGTGCCAGAGTCAGGTGGACTCAGCCAACCTCCCTCCCGGTCTCCACTGCTTGGAGCAGTTCTGTCCACTGGCTTTCCCAGCTCAGTCTCCTCCTGACGGCACACGGCAGGAGCATGGGGGACTTCAGTGTCACACGCGAAGATCTCAGTGACCACCGGCTCCTTCCTCCCTCACCCCCCTGGGCCCTGCCCAGGCGCTCAGAACACATCTGTTGATTAAATACCCAGGAGAGGGCCCTAGAGCAGAGTGACAGGGAGGAATCCCCTAAATGCCTGGGTCCCAACCTCCTGGTGGTGGGGAAAGCGATTCCTGCCTGCCCACCTCACCAAGGTATGCGTGTCACATTCAGGAGCAGAGACCTGAAGCCACAGGTGCCACCTGCCACTGGAAAGGCCACTCTCACACCTGCCGCTGTCACCATGTAACCTGCTCTGGCTGAGAATCACCCCACAGTCTCAAGAAAAGCCTGTGGGAAGCACCTGCCCAGCGTGGCCAGCTCACTGAAGAGCATCCAGCTAAGCGTGGGATGATGAGGGGCATGTATAAGACAAAAGGCTTTACCAAAGCTGGGGGTGACTGACACAGTGCTTCCTAGCGCGGCCCTCCTGTGACTTCAGTGAGGTTCTCGTTGCTAACTACACTTGTTCAGGAAGCTGTGGCTGAAAACGCGAGACCTCGCCCCAGCACACAAGCTTCGGATCCTGGGTCCTGGCAGAGGTCATCCTGTTAAGTACTGCAGGCCTGGGGCGCATGCACCCCCCCTGGTGAGCACAGCACCAGCAGCTCATGCTGATCCTCTCAGAGCGCAGACACAGTGACAGAATTTATCATGTAGGATACACACAAAACAAAGAAGACCACCGGGCCCAAAGGTTCAGTCCACTGTTGTGCTCAGATGCTGTGAGCCTGGGAAGGAAGAGGAGGAAGAATAGCTTGGAAATACCTTTAGCACCAATGGGACCGATCTTTCCATGGCGGCCCACACTGCCTTTCTGTCCTTTGTCCCCCATGTCTCCTGTAGAAAACAATAAGATCAGAGTTGGTTGATGCACAGGCAGCCTGACAGGCCACCCTGTGGCCATCACACACACGCACGTGCACACACACAAGAAGAGACTAAAAACATTACTGGAGGGACGGTCTGCCCTCCGACCCAGCAGGAAAGCACTTCCCAGCTCTTATTCCTGCACCCAAACTGAACCACGGCCCTGCTCACAGTTCTGTGAGCAGACACAGTTGGACGCTCCTGAGAACATAGGTGCGTGTGTCAGATGGCAAAGGCCCGGGCTCCTTGCTGGCTGCATTTGAAGGTGTCCTCCAGGAACACAGGGAGCCGGGAAGCTTCCTTGCATGGCTCATCATTTGGGTTCTACAGCAAGTGTCCGTTCCAGTTACCCCTGCTGGCACCTGTCAACATGGTGCATTATGCTCGTGTCTTGAGCCCCCTCTGCCTCGTCTTCTCTCATCCATTGCAGGATGGAACGAGCATGGCCTCACACCCACCGCGACCCCCCACGACTGTCTCTCTGGTCACTGGACTAAGACAGAATGGCTGTGCTAGCCCAGCCCCAGAACAAGGTGAGTCAGAAGACAGAGTCTCAGTGCCGAGTTGTTCTCCCACAAAGTATTCTTACACCCTTGGCCACCATGCCTGCTCATCCGTTGTTGGTCCCCACCGGCCACACACCAAACTAACCAACAGCAAGCAGGTGCACAGGGGAACGCCGGGGATGGGAGCAGGCAATCAGATCCAATTTAATAGTGTCACCATGGCAGACATGCTCACGCACAGCCGGGGCTTTGTGATCACAGTGTCACAGAAATGAAATGAAGCTCAGAGGAAGCAGCTCTCCAGAGAGGGGCCGGAGGACCCTCTACCCCAGGACTTCCCATGGGGCTGAGTGCGGAGCATGGAGAAGGTGGAACATTCCTAGATTCAGAAGAGGCGGAGACTCTTCTTCAGAAGAGTCCAGAGACAGATGGAGTGCTGATTTCCAAAGCACATCCACATGCATCTCTTCTCTAATTTGGTTATAAAAATGAGTCTTTACACAGAAGCAATTCAGGGGTTAAGTACAAGGTAGAACCAGAACAAGAACGGGGACCTCCTGATCCGAAAGCTGGGGATGCTCTCCTAGTGCCGTGGCAGCTGGGGCCATGTGCGGCCTGGGGTGCCGGGGAGGGCAGCACAGGGCCTGAGGCCCAGCACCACGCCTGCGCAGCATGCCTGTGCCCATACGGTGCATGGTGCTGGGGTGTGAGGACAGAGCCGGGTCTGCTGGGGAGACCTGGGGACAATCAGGCAATGGGAACAGAGGGAAGAAGCATGTGGCAGGAGAGGCAGCGGGCACTGAGGAAGCCCCAGCGAGGGCCCCGGACACCAGGGGATACAGACGGGAAGAGAGCAGCTTGCGCTATGTCCGAGCCAGGGAAAAGTTGGGGCGAGGAAAGCAAGCCATCGGATTCCCACCTGGGAAGCATCGGGCTGCAGTGGTGAAGAGATGGAGAAGGGCGGGGGCAGAGGGCCAGGGGTGAAGGTAGACATCTAGGCAGAGTCTAGGAGGATAGAAAAAGGGGCCGGATTGGAGCGCTATCAGGGAGGCAGAGTTGGCAAGACCTGGGGAGGAGAAGCCCAGACCGCTGGGCTGCAGGCAACAGGGAGGTCTCTGGGCAGCTACAGGTCATGGTAGCTGGTGGCTGTACAGAAGCAGAGACCCCGGAACGAGACAGCCCCTCAAACCCGCAGTGGAGGTGTGGCGCGCCAGCTGTCTCCCTGGTATTTGCCCAGAGTCACAGACCCGCGCTTCCCTCCAGCAGCCCTGATGGCGCCTGCCCTTCCTGCGCAGTCCCGACACCATTTCAACCTGATGACTTCTCTAACCGGCGACATCTGGCCAGCGAGAGGGAAAGGCAAGAGCAGTCTTCAATCAGCCAGTCGGCCACACTCACCGACTCGTAATCCAGCATCAGAGAAAGAAATCGCTCGGAGGCTGTTGCTGAGCCAGTTCACGGTGAGTGGGGCCGCTACATCCCACTCCCGGGACCTGGCTTCCCAGCTGGAAGGGGCTGAAAGCCGCCTCTCTGTCCTTCCCACCAGTGCCCTGGCCTTGCACCCAGAGAAATGCTAAGCTAATTTCACCCGCCATCCACGAGACAGTCTTCCACACATGTAGTCTTCTCTGGGAGGTCCTCCTCACTAAGCCCTGGATCTTGGATGGGCCGTCCCTGCTCCTGACACACCAGGTGCCCACGCAGGAGCTGCATACCACCGCCTGCTGCTGTGGACTGAATCGTGCCCTCGGTTCACACGTCCAAGCCCCAGCCCCAGTGTGATGGTGTGTGGAGATGGAGCCTCAGGAGGTGACTAGGGTTCAGTGAGGTTATGAGGGTGGGGTTGCAGTCCTTACAGGAAGAGGAAGACACCAGCAGACCTCACCAGGACCTGTGCACGCACTGCCCTGCTCTGGGACCTCCAGCCCCTGGACGGTGCGAGGCAAGTGTCTGTTGTCGCGGCAGCGCCGACTGACCAGCACGCCTCCCTTGCTCTGGACTCTCTGCCTCTTCATGTGGCTGGGAGAGCAAAGATGCTCACGGTATTTCCGCTCAGCCTTGTGCAGAGAGGGCTCTGCAGGCAACTGCTGTTCCCTGAATGACATGCCTGCTCTACAGTGTGTCCTGAGACCTGCCGGCCACCCGGAAACACTGTCTTCCTTCGCCTGTTCCCAACAGACCACATCCCAGGCCAGCTCCTCCACGTGCCCCTTCCTGCGGTCCCAGCACTGCCCCAGTGCCAGAAACGTCGGTGGAGCCCCAGGAGGAATGTCAAGATCCAATTTTCTTATTTTCCATCTCCCAGGTCTCGGGGTGCTTCTGAGGTTTCCATGCCGTCACCGTGGAGGGGCTGTGGTCTGCCCCGACACCCTCACTCAGTCACATTAAATGTGTGCTAACAGCACTCTCGCGATGTCAGTGACTGTCCAGAATCCCACATACCATGCGGTGCAATTTCATCTTCCCATGGAGGGCACAGACCCAGAGACCTGAGGCCTGGCCCAAGTTCACGCAGCTTGTTCAGGGGACAGCTGGGTCAGGGACAGCTCGCCCGACACCCACCGGGGACCCTGCCCCCTACTACGCCACACCGGCCCGTGAAACAGGAGCCAGGTGGGTCGTTTCCAGAACCCTGGACCCCGCTGAGCTCCCATGTGGACGGGGCAAGGTTGTGGGAACCTGGAAAATGAATGTCCCCCATCCCCAAGGAAAGGTCGGGCCCGCAAGGTGACAGGCAGATAACGAGGCTCGAGACCCCTGGAGGGGACGCACCTGCTTTCACAAGCATCCTTGGGAGGAGCCTTCCCCTCCGCATGCAATCTCCCCCCTCAACAGAACGATTAATTAGCACTCCATCCCGTCCTCTGAAGGGCGCAGGAGGAGTCTCGCCCGCGTCCCGCTGCCCTCGTTGATAAGTGATAACCTGAGCGCGTTTGTTCGAGAGCACTTGGCTCCGGGCCGTCTCTACATCACACAGCCAAACGCTAATGGGAATTCAAGGTTGATGCTAACACCGGGCGCCTGTCACCAGTCAGGTACTGAGCTCAGTCCTGCCCTTGCAGCAGCAGGGGACCCAGTCACTGCCACAGGGACATAACACGGGCACAAGCACAGACGACACAAGCAGAGATGATTAGATACAGCGGGACAGCAGCAGCTCAGCAAGGAGACAGACACTAGTTCCAAGCCCGGGACACAAACTCTGCCTTTTTTTATAGGGGCTTAAGATCGCTGGGGGCTTGTAACCCACCGGTAGTGGAGCCTGCCCCAGAGGGTGACTCGGTGGGCCTAGGCTGGGGCATTTCTAGCAAGTTCTCACAGGATGTTGAGGTCACTGGTCCCAGAGCCACATGTAGAGAAGTTCCAGGGCTCGGGGTACGAGAAGGCTGGAGGACAGGCAGCCCTGAGGAGTGGACCTCGGCCAGGAGCCCAGCCGTCCTGGATCCGCACCTTGACTCCACCCTCGAGGAGCTGAGCCACCCTGGGCAAGTTGCTTAATCTCTCTGTGCTTCAGCTTTCTCATCTGCAAAACCAGAATCCTGTAATAAAGGACTCATAATGTGGCTAAGCAAGTCCCCTCCCCACCACTTCCCGCTCTCCTGACGCACTCGATGACCCCAGGCCACAGCGCCATAGCGTCTGTGCCGCCACCGACAGAACCATCTAGCACCCTGGGCAGCAGCATGGCTCTGAGCCTGACTCAGTCCTCCTCGTCTGTGTGGCCTCTGTGCCGTGTCCTTCCCTACAAGACTGATAACGGTGCCCCCTCATTGACTCATTGGGGAATACAAGAACCCTCACTGGGAAATATGAGAACCATCTGGAACAGCACCTGGCGCGTAGCAGGTGGGACAGCCATGTCAGCGGCAGCGATGACTCGTCACAGGCAGAGACTCACAGGACATCACCGGAATGGACAGACGTGCTCCCGCACTTTAACACCCACTACGACTGTCGTGGGCACAGAGGCCAGATAGGACTGGCCTGGCCCCGCGGCAGCTTCTTCGACTCCCTGGCTGAGGTTCTACCACGACCTCCTGCTCGCAGTCAGCGGGTGTAAGCGGGAGGTCGCAGCCGAGGGCTTGGAACCCCTGGGCAATTCTGTGCCCTTCTCCATCATTCAGAGATAAGTGCCGCCTGTTATGGCTCAACTCTGCCCGTCCAAAAATTCTACATTGCAGTCCTAACTCCCAGAGCGACTGTTCGGTAAGTGAGGTCCCATGAGGTCACAGGTGAGCCCTGGTCTGATAGGGCTGGTGTCCTTACAAGAGGAGGCAAGACCACAGGTACACGTCCACAGAGGAAAGTCCACACGAGGACACAGAGAGAGGACCGCTGGCCACAAGCCGCAAACAGAGGACTCAGGAGGAACCAACCCTCCCAGTCTCGACTCGGACCTCCTGCCTCCAGAACTGAGAAGCGACCCAAAGTGACGAATACAGCCACCCTCTGCTCCAGCAGACAGGAGAGTCCAGAGAGCGAAGTGACCACCACAGGCCACACAGCGAGCTAGCAGGACGACTGTCCAGTGATTCTGAGCACAGACGCTGCATAGACAGACCTGAGTCCGAATCCCGGGTCTCCACCCACACAACCTTGGACAAGTGATTACCCTCTTGAGCCTGGGTATCCTCATCTGTGAACAGTGTCCCAATGGTGCTCAGTGCTTCAGGTCACCATGAGCATCAGGAACACACGGGATGTCATGCACAGAGCACAGGGTCGGCACGCATGACACGGATTCCGCTCAGACCAAGGTCGCCTGACTCCAGGTCCAGAGCACTAAGCCCCGCAACTCCATGCAGGGCGGGGGCCTCGCCTGCAGGGTTTCACCTCTGCGCTGCTCCCTACAGACCCACTCCCTGCAGGCCCAGGAACTGCTGGAAGGCCGTACCCCTAAGAACTGGGTCTGAAAGCCCCGTACAGGATCACAGTCTCAGTCCTGTGGGAAAACAATGCCCTCCCAGAGCAGAGAGGTAGACACCAGAGCCCGAGGCACCCCACAGAGCCCGCCTGCCCGTGTCAGTGGTCACGGAGGGCACCGGCCAGCTGCCAGGTGCCCTGCCTCTCCTGTCCCCTCTCATCACCTTCTGCCCTAAACCCACAGCTTAGACCTGCAGACACAAAGACCTGCTCACACTCGCGGGAAGGATTTAGGTGAAGGGCCGGAGCAGGGAGTGGACAGAGACGCCATCAGCCGCATGGAGCTGGCTCTTGCCCATGAACAGCCGCGGCCTCACCCCCGGGCTGCTCTGACCTAGCAGAACGAGAACAGCAGCCATACTGCAAGCACCTGCTCAGGGCCGCACCTGGAGCTGAGCAACACGCACACACACGCATACATATGCACATATGTATTCATACTACACATGCATATGCATACAGTGTCTACCCATACACCTGCATACATACTATTGTATGTATACACATGCTACATACACATATGCATGCTATACACCTATGTGTATATATACAGACATATGCACATAGTATATACATATAAACATGCACACTATATACATGCTACAACAATTACACATGCTTCTATGCATGCTGCATACCCATCATACTTACAAACATGTATACACAAATACAACCACACATACTATATGTACATACATGTAAACATATACATACACATACATAAGTAAAAATTATATACATATGCATGTATACATGTATATGCATATGTAAATACATGTACAAATACAAATATATATATAGTATACATTTATAAATACACATACAGGTAGATACTATCTGTGTGCTCGCATATACATACTATACATACATGCTATATATATATACACATACACACATGCATGTATACATAGAGGCAAGTGCACTTACATGCATGCACAAACTCCCACATACATGTGCAAACATATATATACACAGAAGCAGACACATGAATATACATGCAAGCAACACGTGCACATGCATACAAACATACATGCAAATACAAATTCACATAGATACTGTATATACAAACACATACACACACGTGCACATAGTATACGCATGCGTATATGTATACATGGATACACAATGCTATGTATATGCATACACATATATACAGACAATGTGTGCACAACTGTAAATGTACACATGTGCATACTTACACACAGACATAGCAATATATGTTGTACATACATGGATGCACGTGTGCATGGACACACTCTACACCCGTGTGCATAAGCATGCCTTTGATCTTTATTTATTTTTTTTTGCGGTACCGGGGATTGAACTCAGGGGCGTTCTACCTCCGCGCTACACCCCCGGCCCTATTTTTTATACTTTATTTTGAAACCGGGTCTCACGAAGTTGCGGAGGGCCTCACTAAGGAGAGAGAGAGAGAGAGAGAGAGAGAGAGAGAACGAGAGAGCTGAGGCTGACCGCGAACCCGGATCCTCCGGTCTCTGCCTCCCAAAGTACTGGGATTACAAGCATGCGCCATCACATCCGGCTGCCTTTGATCTTCATGCAACCCGAGCTTGTCAAGCTGGTGAGCACAGAGCTGGGTGTGAACCTAGACCACCAGAAGCACCCAGGAGGCCCCTCTCGCTGCACCTCACCCTCTACTATGACAGCTGACACTGAGACCTGCTGCCGCCATGAGCTGCTGGATCTAAAGGAGAGGTCCATGCATCCTTTAGATGTGCTGAGGAAGAAGAGAAAGGCGAGAGCCATTAAAGCCCACCGAGACTGCCAGCACATCCTTTCCTGCAGAGCCGCCCAAGGCCCTTCTCGTAGTGGACGGTTTTACTTGCAAACGTCTCTTGGGGCAGGACCGCGGTGTGGCCACAAACCCAGGGGTTGTCCAAGGACAGTGGATTCCAACGAGAGCGCCAACGCCTTCCTCCTGCTTCCCAGCAAGGCCTCCTCGCCTCCACGTGACAGGAAGCGCTATGCCGGACGCAAGCAAGCCCCCTCCCCTGGGCAGTGCCCGCACACTCAGGGCCTGTGCCTTTAAGCTGAGGAGCCTCCGGTGCGATGACCTGCCCTCTGTCCCTTGACGCTAACCAGAAGTGGCCTCCATGTGTCCCCCAGACACGCACTGGGGTGGGAGCCAGCAGCTCACAGCAGGCGAACGGTTCTTATTAATTTTAATGAAGATATCACACAGTCCTTTGAAGTGGAGATGGGACAAGAAGAGCACTTGGAATTCAGCTTCCTCGGCGATTTTTAATGAGGATAATGTGCACGTTACAGAGTGCAGAGAGCCCATCGCTGGCACGCGGCTGCCCTCCGCCTTTGCTCTGCCCGGAGGGTCCCTGGCCCCTGCGACAGAGGATCAGGCAGCTGCTCTGCTCGGCCGCAGCATGGGACTGGGAACTAGACGCCAGGGCGAAGGCTGAGAAACACTCGGAGCAGGTCGCATCAGCGGAGCAGGTCGCATCAGCAGAGCCTTTCCACCGTTTCCACACAGCCTGCGGCCTAGAAACTGGGATTGTTCTTGTCTCGATAAAGGGCACAGGAAGGCAGGGCTCCTGCCCCCCCCCCCAGCGACCCACCAGCGGCACTTCCTCCCCAGCAGGGGCTGCTCACTTGGCCAGTTCCGGAAAGCTCCTCCTGCAGGCCAGGCCCCAGGTGGGCACAGCTTACAGCTGGTGGAAGCTAATGGGTCCAGAGCCTCCCGCACCCCACACCAGGCAGCCCAGCCCCACGGAAGCAGCACCTGGGCCTGCTGGTACAGGTGCAGCATCTCAGACGCGTCCTGAAGCCAGCACTGCAGTTTAGCAGAAGAGTCAGCTGCCCAGGCAGAGCCCCCGACAGTAGCAAGCAGAGGGTGCAGCCCAGGAGGCCGCAGAAGCCCGCAGACCTGCTCCTGCATCCAGATGGGACAGCCCCCTCACCTGGAGCCAGGTCTGGAGCACAGAGACCTGGGGCTTCAGCCATAGCTGGTATCACCCCCAGATTTCAAAGATGCTCAGAGATAGAGCCAGGCGTGGTGGCGCACGCTTGTAATCCTAGTACTTGGGAGGCTGAGACCAGAAGATCTAGGTTCATGGCCAGCCTCAGCTACTTATTAAGGCCCTCCACAACTTAGTGAGACCCTCTTTCAAAATAAAGAATAAAAAAATAGGGCTGGGAGTGTAGCTCGGAAGTAGAATGCCCCTGGGTTCAATCCCTGGTACTGCAAAAAAAAAAAAAAAAAAAACCTATAAAACACCGATGAAGGAAACTGAAGAAGACACAACTAAAAGTAAAGATATCCTATATTCATGGAGCAAAAGAACTAATATTGTCAAAATGTCCATACTACCCAAAGCAACCTACAGATTCAGTGCAAGCCCTATCAAAATTCCAAAGACACTTCTCACAGAAAGAGAAAAAACAATCCTAGAATTCACATGGAACCACGAACGGCCACATGTAGCTAAAGTAATCTTGAAAAAGAAAAACAAAGCCACGGGCATCACACTTCCTGATTTCAAATGACAAGTCTACAGTAATGAAAATGGTGTACTAGCAAAAACAAGTACGAGCATAAGAACAGACACAGACTGAGAGAGAGATAGAAAGTCCAGAAATAAAGGAAGGAAAGGCCTTATCTTATACCATACACAAAAATCAATTCAAAATAGATTAAAAGGCATTAAGACCTATAATTATAAAACTCTTTGAAATTGGTACTGGCAGTGGGGTGCGGTGGTGCACGCTTGTAATCCCAGTACTTGGGAGGCGGAGACCAGAGGATCCAGGTTCGCAGCCAGCTTCAGCTACTTAGTGAGGCCCTCCGCAACTTAGTGAGACCCTGTTTCAAAATAAAGAACAAAAAATAGGGCTGGGGGTGTAGCTTGGAGGTAGAATGCCCCTGGGTTCAATCCCCAATGCCCCAAAAGAAAAAAAAAAGTTGGTACTGGCAATGATTTTTTTAGATATGACACCAAAACACAGGCAATGAAAGCAAAAATAAACCAAAGGGACTGCACTGAACTAAAATGCTTCTATACAGAAAGGAAGCCGTGAGAAGGTGACCTATGGATTGAGAGCAGTATTTTCAAACCATACATCTGGTAAGAGGTTAATATCCAAAATGTTCTCATTTCTATATGATCATGTTCTCATTCCTGTGTGTATGATCTGGTCCCTTTACATGTATGATCTGGTCCCTTTACATGTATGATCTGGTCCCTTTACATGTATGATCTGGTCCCTTTATGTGTATGATCTGGTCCCTTTACATGTATGATCTGGTCCCTTTATGTGTCTGATCTGGTTCCTTTACATGTGTGCTCTCATTTCCATGTGATCATGTTCTAGTTCCTTTACGTGTATATCTAGTCTTTACACATGTAACCCAGTTCTGTTGCACCTGTGTTCTGCTTCCTTTACATGTATGATCTACGTCCTCTGCATGCATGACCTAGCCTCAGCACCCTCCCGTGAGGCAGGTAGACACACGGAGGCAGATTCCAAGAGGCCAGGGCCCGTGAGCTCCGAGGGGGACAGCGCTATTTCAGCCCAGGTCAGCCCTGTCCCCTTCGTCACGCCCCGGCGGAGCTGTGCTCACAGATTCCAAGCGCTGGGGCCCGTGAGCTCCGAGGGGGACAGCGCTGTTTCAGCCCAGGTCAGCCCTGTCCCCTTCGCCCCGCCCCTGCAGTGCTGTGCTCACCTCAGCCTCCTGCTCACACATGTGGCCCCTCCCATCTCACAGACACAGCTCACGGGCCAAAACGTCAGCGCTGCGTTCCCAGGACGCACTCTATTTCCTGAGCCCTACAGACCAGCACCAAGGAGCACTGTTTGAAGAGCACCCCTCCCTGCTCCCCAGCAGCCCGGTCTGCCTCCCTGAGACCTTCATTCTCTCCCACCTCCCTCGTCCCCAACGTGGACTCAGGTACCTTTTTCTCCGGTAGGGCCGACTCTTCCTGGCCGTCCTGGGGCACCTTTGTCTCCCTTCTCTCCTGTGTCACCTGGAGAAGGAGTCACATCTGTTTAGCAACTGCTCTGGCCGGCACAGGACCCCGTGTGCTGTGTGCACAAGCAAGAATTAGAAAGGCTCTCGCCCTGGTTCGGCCAGCCAGGTTCCCCAACACCTCTGAGGCCACCAGGACTCTCAGTCTCCCTGTTCTAATGTCACCAGGTCCCAGTTCCATCCCCGGGACTCTTTCCTGGAACCACCTCCCCATCAGGGAGTGGATTGTTCCTTTCTCCCATGTCCCCTCTGGACTGGTTCCTACTCCATCCTCTGGCCCCACCACTCCAACACCAAGCAGAAGAGAGAAGTGATATTCTAGGAAAGATAAATCCGGGTGTCTTAGGGCACCACCCACGTCCCCTTGGCACGAGCCCACAAAGCACGCACTCCTGCGCCAAGGGCCTCCCACGGTGGACGCGCCCGCCTAGGCCAGGGTTCTATCGCTGGGCAGAGGGGACAGAGATGTGTGTGGAGTGGAGGGGCTGGGATCCTTCACCAATCTAATCCTTACCAAAATGATCTTCCTAAAACACACATCAGACTACGTCTTTCCCTTCTCAACAGGCATATAAAGCCGCCAACAGCTGAATTCAGTTACCAATAATGCCCAGGTTTTAAGATCCTCCTCCATATTGCCCGTCTGGAACCCAGGTCTTACACACGTGGCCAGGTTCCCCCTCTCGCCGGTCTGCCCAGCAGCTCCTCCTGGCTCTCTGCTGGACCCCTCTCTTCCCTCCGGTGCCTGGGAGCCCGTTCCATCTCACAGCCTCTCACCTGGACTCACTTCCTTACCTGCCACCCGATCCTCCTACGAACACTGCAGGAGAGTGAGTGTGGGCTTTGTACAGTGCAGACCAACACTCCAGTCACCTCCAATTCCCTACAACGCTCCATACACACGTGACATGGGGAGAGGTCAACGGAGAGTGCAGGTTCCCCAGTGAAATCCCCAAAACTGATCATCTGGCCCAACAGAGGGCACATCCAATTAAACTAAGTAAACAGGGAGACAAGCGAAGTGAGAGCCACAGACAGGGGAAGCCGGAGCTGGAACCTCCCAAGTACCCGAGGTTCCAGACACAGGCTCCCAGGCCCCCGTGGGACAGCCCAGCGTCTACTGAGCAGTTGACACCTGGTCTGCATTCATACGTGGCCTGGATCTCTGAATAGTTCTCAAACGTACTTTTGTTGTTGTTGCTGTTGTTTTAGTTTGGTTTTTTGGTACTGGGGATTGAACCCAGAAGCATTCTACCTCCAAGCTTTACCTCCAGTCCTTTTTTGTTTATTTTTTGTTTGTGGTTGCTTTTGTTTTTGAAACAGGGTCTCACTAGGTTGCTGAGAGTCTTGCTAAGTTGCTGAAGCTGGCCTTAAACCTGTGATCCTCCTGTCTCTGCTTCCCAAGTACTGGGATTACAGGCATGTGCCACGACACCTGGCTCTCTCTTACCTTTAAAAAAAAAAAAAGTAGAGCCAGGCGTGGTGGCACACGCTTGTCATCCCAGTACTTGGGAGGCTGAGACAGGAGGATCGCAGGTTCGCGGCCAGCCTCAGCTACTTAGTGAGGCCCTCCACAACTTAGTGAGACCCTGTTTCAAAATAAAGAATAAAAAATAGGGCTGGGGATGTAGCTCAGAGGTAGAATGCCGCTGAGTTAAATCCCTAGTACCGCAAAAAAAAAAAAGAAAAAGAAAAAAGAAAGTAAACTATGCCAGTTGCAGTTCTAGGAGAAATGTTGACAGTCTAGCAAGAGATGTCAACTAGCAAGATGAGCACCATGGAGGACTAACTGCCAGGTGCCGAAGGGGCACCAGACTGTGCAAGAGGAGTGACAACCAAGAAAGAGAAGCGATGGGCCGTGCACTGGATATCCTCGCAAAGACAGGAGAGGAGACGGTGTCTGACCACGAGAGTCGACGGCAAGGGGAAGGAGCCTGGAGACCCTGAGTGCGACATTCCCCATTGAGATAAATCACTCCACAGACAGGCTGAACGGCAGCACAGCCAGCGATAGGGAGCTCATCTGGGACACGGCAAAGATGAGGACAAAGAACTTTTCATATACGCCCTGGGAAGCTTTGTTGGTTTTGTTTTGAATCAAGTTGAGAGTTGAAGGAAAAAAGAAAAAAACCATAAATACCAATATCCATCTTACAGGAATTTCAGAAAGAGAGAATAGACATTTGAAGCCTAATGACTGTGAAAATTACTAGCTACAATTTCCCAGGACTGTGGAAAAGCATGAAGGAACATCAGGAAATGGCCCACAGAGACCCACGCAGGGAAGAGCGTCGTCATGTCAAAGTGACACTGCAGACCATCAAGAAGAAAGAGAAAATTCTACGAGCTACCCACAAGGAAAAAACATTACAGCCTGCATGCATGCCAATGAGAAGCAGGTTGGCAAGAATTCTTACTAGCGACGCAGGATACAGAAAACGACGGGATGATAACTTCAACTAAAGCGGTATGATTTTGGTTGGGAGATCAAGCAATCGCTCTGATGAAGTGGCGTTTGAGCTGGGAGCTGCTGAACCAGCAGGGTGTGGCTGGGCAGAGCAGTGCTCTAAGGAAGAGACGGGGCCCAATGGGGCGGAGGGGGTCGGGTGCACTGATGGGAAGCTTCACTGACGGTTGGACAAACCCGCGAGCCTCAGGGAACAGGTTGGACTCGCAGCCAGCCCTAGGAACCATGAGGACAGCACGATTGTCCCTGCACAGTGGAGAGACGGCACATGTCCCGCTGCAGAAACCCAAGAAAGGAGCTCCAGGCCGGGACGGGGCAGGGGACATTTCCTTCTTAGAGACGTGCCACCACCTTCAGTGCAGCCTGTCCCTTCTCTCCCATGGGACTGAGAGCTCTGCGAAGACACAGCTCGCATCTCCCCAGTTCTGGGTCCAGAGAACCCGGAGCCCTACGCCCCGCAAGAGGCCTGATGGTCTCATGTGGTGCCGCACGGAGACCTTGGGGTCTGTCTTGTGTTGTGATGGTTTTCACAAGGGTTTGACGGCTCCAGTTGTAAGGATCCACTTTCTCTAGCGTTTGGACGAAAAGAGCCTGCAGCCAGGAGCAGTTCTCCCCCAGAGCCCCCGGAGGCGTGCGGCCCTGCCGACCCCTTGACTTGGGCCCAGAGATACTGACTTCTGCACGCTAGAACTGCTAGTGGATACATTTCTGGTGTGTTTTGTTTTTTGGTTTGTGTGGGGGGGGGGCACTGGGGATTAAACCCAGGGGCATTCTACCTCTGAGCTACACCCCCAGCCCTATTTTATTTTTATTTTGAAACAGGGTCTCCCTAGGTTGATAAGAGTCTCACTACTTGCTGGGACTGCTCTAGAACCTGCGATCCTCCTGTCTCAGCCTTCCAAGTACTAGGATTACAGGTGTGCGCCACCACACCCAGCTCGTTTCTGGTGTTTTAAACCACCCAGTTCCTGCTAATTTGATATGACAGTTCTAGGAAATGAATATAGACAATGATCAAGAAAAAAGAGAGAGGGAGAGCCTGCAGCTCTTGGCAGAGTTGGGGTTCCTAGGAGTCACAGCCCAGGCTGCCAGGGTGGGGGTGGGGTGGAGGCAAACCTGAATTTGGGGTGCAGAAGGTGACTACGTCCCCCCCATGTGCTCTCAGGCCAGGGTTCCCGCACCACACCTTCCTGCACTTGGGGACAGGGCTCCCGTGCACACACAGCTCTGCTCACCCACTCTAGTCACACACTAGGGATTGAACCCAGGGGTATTCTACCTCCAAGCTACACCTTAGGCCCTTTTTTAAATTTTTAATTTTGCACTAGAGTCTTGCTAAGTTGCTGAGGCTGGCTTTGAACCTACGATCCTCCTGTCTCAGCCTCCCAAGTATTGGGATTATAGGCATGCGCCACCACACCCAGCATGAAGCTCTTAATTGTCAAACAAGGGGGCCCACGCTTTTATTTTGCATTTGTAGCTGGTCCTGCTTAGGAATCGCCCAGTTTGGGGATCTCTGGCTTATGCGTTGTAGGAACTGCTGGTTTTCCTAATGAATATTCCAGTCTGAAGGCATCAAACACGACTGGCCCCGGGCACTGTCTTCCTAGGTAGTTGCTCACCCAGGATCTGATCTGCAGAGCTCTCTCTACCTGGAAGTAAGTTACAAAGTAACAAGAAAAGCATTGTTTTATTTTAAAAATCAAACATGAGGCCTGGTGTGGTGGCGCACGCTTGTAGTAATCCCAGCCCTTGGGAGGCTGAGACAGGAGGATCGCAGGTTCACAGCCAACCTCAGCTACTTAGTGAGGCCCTCCACAACTTAGTGAGACCCTGTTTCAAAATAAAGAATTAAAAAATAGGGCTGGGGGTATAGCTCGGAGGTAGAATGCCCCTGGGCTCAATCCCTAGTACTGCAAAAAAATTTTTTTTTAATAAATATAAATAAAAAATGAAGAACTGTCAGCAGCCAGTGCAGGAGCACCCTGTGGGGTCTTAGGCAATTTGCTAAGTCTCTCTGAGCCTCAGTCATCCTTATTTGTAATAGGGACCAAACGAGATCCTCCCAGGCTGAGTTCACATGTGCTCTGCCTGACAAAAGCCAGGCACCTCCCGCAGGGTTCCGGTGGGGAAGCCAAGTCTCAAGTCGATTGCTAACTTCGGAACAACAAAATTCCATGGCAGAAAAACATTTAGATATCACATCGCCTGACCTTTGATTTTGCAGATGGGGAAACTGAGGTCCGAGAGATGAGCACATTTGCCCAGGGTCCACGGGGAACTAGAGCCCGTCTTTGCACATTTCCGCTGAGTTTCCTGACTGCGCAGGAGGTCCCGAGCCACCCAGGGGTCACTGATGGGGCCCAGGGCCGGAAGAGCAGGACCGGTTACCTTTGAGGCCTGGGACGAGAATCTGCATGGAGCAGGCGTCCTCCGCAGTCTGCTGAGGACATCCACACGGCAGCAGCGATAGGAAGGCCAGGCTGAGTAGCATGCCGGCAAGTGCCCAGTCCCGCTCCATCACGAGCGAGCACAGGCAGCAGGCAGGGCAGCGGCTCCTGAAGGAAGAAGGTTGGAGTAAAGTGTGTGATCCTGAGGAGAGCAGCCAAGCCGCCGTCCAGCCCCAGCACCCCTCCAGAGCCTGGCGCCCCGCTCGCTGGCTCATTCCCGTGCGGCCCACACACCTCCACAAGGGTCTCCACAGCCGCAGGGTCAGACAGGGCACCCGGCACGCTCAGCCCTCCCGCCCTGAGCCTCTGCTGGAGGCCGAATGGCTGCAGCAACCGCACTAGGGATGTGTCGCTGAGCACAAGGCCTGCCCCAGGAGCCCCATCTGATCCTCAGAACAGAGATGCAGGCACAGAGGACAGGGACCTGCACAGGGCGGCACAGATGTGGGCCTTGCTGAGCTGGGGGTGCAACCGTGCTGGAGGGAACACACAGAGGAGCCCCGTGTTTCAGGAGTCCATGCCCCACGTCTCTGTGGGCCAGGAAACGAGGGCCCGGATGTCTCAGCAGGACCAGTAAGAAGAGGGGACACCGCCCTTGGGAATCAAGTTGGGGGAGGTGGCATGGTCACCAATGTCTTCATGGGCTTTGTGGTGTCCCAGGAGGGTGAGGGCTTTGCTCCTTCCTCATGAGGGGCATCAAAACTTTGAAAGCAGAGGACAACAGAAGCCATCAGACTCGAAGGAAGGAAGAGAGGGAGGGAGGAAGAAGGCGAGGGGTGGAGGCCAGGAGGAAAGGGCATGGGCAGCCCCAAAGGGGAACAAGGGTGGGCGAGCTGGGCCTGGAGCAGGGCGGGAAGCTCCTGGCGCAGTACCCAGGCCCCTCGGAAGCCTCAGCATCTCTCATCCCAGAGGCCGCGCTCAGGCACCGCCCAGCGCCCGGGCACCGGCCAATCGTTCATTGCACATGCATGGGTGCCAGCCCTGGGCCGGGCCCAGTGACAGTGACAGGCATTGGAGAGGAACAAGAACAGTAAATTTTCCTTCCTGTTGGAAGACAGAGAGACAGGCAGACAGATGGACAGACAAGACCAACGGCAGAGGGAAGAGATCTTCCACAGGGAAGGGTATAGGGCAAGGTGGCCTGGGCAGTGGTCCCCACACGCTTGAGGGTGGAGACCGGCCTGGGGGACACAGAAGAGTCGACAGGCTGCAGCAGGAGAGAGGAGCCAGCGCCGGTGTCGCAGAGACAGCTCTGAGGCTCCTCTCAACAGAGGATTCATATCAAGGGTGAGGCTTTATGAATAGGCCACCCCGGCTCTTCTTTTGAGACTGGATGTACAGGAATAAGAATGGGAGGAAGGAGACCCGGCGGAGGAGACCGCCATGTGCAAGGGCAGAGCGTGCGGGAGACGCGGGCGGAGATGATGAGCGAGGTCCGGTCGTGACGCATCGTGGAAGCAGAGCGGACGGCTCTCACGGATGAATTACGTGGGACACGAGAGAGAGGAGCTGAAGGCTTTTATCCTGGGCACCTCGGTGAGTGGTGAGGCAGCTACTGAGAAGAGAGCGCGGGCAATGCAGGCCAGGTCTGGAGTCGGAGGCGCCTAAGAGAGTCCCACTTGGAAAGGCCTGGGCGGACGGAGCGAGATTTGGTTTGCAAGGACCAAAGGTGCCCTGTGTTTCTCCCCATCGATTCCAGGCCAGCGGGCCGTCAAGACCCAAAGAGAAGGCCAAATGACCTGCCAGAAAGGCCAGCAGAGGCGAGGAATCCGCACAGCGCCCACCCAGTGAGAGCCACCCTTTGCTCATCCCCCCCTAATGAAGCTGGCAGAGTGTCAGCCCAGAGCGCCCGAAGGCCACGGTCCCCAGGAGCCTCTGCAGAGACCCCACTTCTGGCTGGTCTGACACTCACAT
The DNA here is from genome assembly GCA_004027185.1 of Glis glis. NCBI lineage: Eukaryota > Metazoa > Chordata > Mammalia > Rodentia > Gliridae > Glis > Glis glis. The sequence continues at coordinate 17,534 of PVJS01012721.1, read as the reverse complement.
TAAGTACCCTAAATCCCTGCTACACTTGCTTCCAGGTGCCCTCCCAGAAAGATGCAGAGGCGTGAAGACACCATGGACATCCACCCCAGACAGACACACCGCCACCTTCCTCGTCAGAAGATGGGGAGCTACATCTTTGTTTTCTTTTTCTTTTTTTTTTTTTGTGGTACTAGAAATTGAACCCAGGGGCATTCTACCTCCGAGCTTCACCCCCAGCCCTATTTTTTATTTTTTATTTTGAAACAAGTTCTCACTAAGTTGTGGAGGACCTCTATAAGTAGCTGAGGCTGGCCGTGAACCCGGATCCTCCTGTCTCAGCCTCCCAAATACTGGGATTACAGATGTGCACCACCATGTCCAGCCGGAAAGCTACATCTGCTGATCAGGAGCAGCCCTGTCCCTGGGGCATGAAGGGAAGCTGTCTGAAATTCTCCCGACTCTGAAGAAAGTCCCCACACATGAGACAAGAGAAGAAAGGGTTATTGAAGATTGCTTTTTGCTGTTGCTGCCGCGAACCCTGAATGTTAACCGTCTGCCTAATGCTGAGGACGGTCAAGGCAGGGGAAGGAACCAGGCAAGCATTTCAGAGCATCGCTTACAGGGATGGAAACCTGAAGAAGAGTGCACCCACTGGACCACCTCCCCGAAGACCCAGGGGCACGAAAGCCAACGCCATGTCCCATCCCTCGCCTGGGATGGGATGGCTCAGGACAACAAGACACTTTGCAGCTTAAAGTCACAGAGACTGTGAGCCCCTGCGGCACAGCACAGACTCTACTGGCCTAAACGCTGGTCTGCTCTTGGCGGGCTGGGTGCAAAGCCTCAGTTCCTGCTCCCAGCCATGCCCACTCAGGGCCACTCGGTTTGCACTGCTGGAGAAGGACAAGGCCATGGATCCTCCGGGCACTTGTGCAGGGGATTGGGAAACAGGGAAACGTGAGGGAGTCAGAGGGTCGTTAATAAAATGCCCACTCCCCCGTTAGTCAATCCTTCCAAAGCCGTGTGAAATCAGCCGCGCAGGGAACTACAGGCAGTGAGTGGGGCTTCGGGGACGTAAGCGGGAAAGCTTTCCAGTGGGAAGCACAGCGGCCCCGCTGAGTTTCTGGTTCTCCTAAGAGAAAAAAAGCACTTAAACCCAAACAGGCTGCAGGAGATCTGAATTAGAGATCAGGAATCAGAGCAGAGGGGAGGGAATGAGGCCGAGGACAGCGCTGCCCCCCTGCCCTGCTTCTGCGGAGGGGCCCTGCAGCCCGGCCTCCCCTGATGAGGCTTCTGCCTCATCTCTTAACGTGGCATGATGGGAAACATCCAGTACACGCAACGGCGTCTCCACGTACCCACGGCCTGGCTTTGACGATGACTGATATCTTAGAGGAGTCGCTTTGGACTCTGTCCCAGTTCCTTATGAACAGTCGATCCATCAAAAGATACGTCCATAAGTATATGAGCACTGCGGTGCTTAGCCATGAAGCAAGCGACTTGGGCCCCACCAGCTGCCAACCCCAAAGTCCTGCACACCTCCTCTCCAACAGCCCCCAGGCAGACCAGGCCACCGCCCAGAATTCTGAACTCATCGTCCGTTGCAACACTTGAAATAGCACCGCCACGCCTGCATGTCTTCTTAAACATACTGTCTGGTTTTGCTTGTTGTGCTTTATAAAATACTGCTTCACATTGCACAGGGTCTCGTGTGTCTAACCTTCTACTGAACATATGCTTCAGATGTATCCGTGTTGCTACCGGGAGCCGCAGCTTACTGATTAGCTAATGATATTAAGGCAGAAAGCAGGGTTCGTGAGGGGGTGCTGGGATGGTGCTCGGCCCATGTTGCTTCTTGGCGTTTGCTGGATACGAACTGTGCTGAGATATTTTTTAATTTCTCAGGGATCCAAAGCTGACAGAATTTCCTCTCTGTTAGCCATGACTCTGTCCAGAGACACCAGGCGACTTTCATTGCTCTCGCTCTACAGGTCTAGCACTGAGAGTTACACGTGGCTTCAAGAAGAATCAGTTGTCCTCTCCCAAGAAAGGATGGAACCAGGAAAGGCAGGAGCCCAGAATCAGCCAGAGCTTGGCTCTTTTTTTTTTTTTTTTTTTGCGGCACTGGGGATTCAACCCAGGGGCATTCTACCTCCGGGCTACACCCCCAGCCCTATTTTTTATTCTTTATTTCAAAACAGGGTCTCACTAAGTTGCGGAGGGCTCACTAAGTAGCTGAGGCTGGCCGCGAACCCGGATCCCCCAGTCTCAGCCTCCCAAGTACTGGGATGACAAGCGTGCGCCACCATGCCCAGCTCAGAGCTTGATTCTTGTTCCATCGCCCACTCCAATCCCCCTGCCCATGCGTGTCTTTACCAGTGGCTGCACGGGGAACACAGGCCTGCCTCCAGCTGTGGGTCCTGCCCCCAGACACCAGGGCAGGTAAGTGCTGGGCGGAGGCTCCACAGCCGGCGAAGGAGCCCTGTGCCCCAGCGCCCTGACTCTCCACTGCCTTCTCAGAAGAGGAATTTGGTTTCATAAACGGAGACACTGCAGCAAGCCCGGGATCTCTGTAAGAACAACATCCTTATCTCCCAGCCAGGGCCCGAGGCACGGCTTCCATGAAAGAGGCCAGCTTTGTGGGGAGAGGGGATGATGTGGAATTCATAGAAGAAATAGAAGAATCAAATACGGAGAAAACATGACTTGAGTTGCCAAACATATGATTCTACACTTCCATTAAGGACCTGCAGCAGGGCTCAGCATCTTACAGATACTGACAGCCACGCCTAGGACATGGCGGGAGAGCTATTTTTTAAGAACTTTGTTTTGTTTTTGCGGTACTGGGGATTGAACCCAGGGGCATGCTACCTCTGAGCTACACCCCCAGCCCTATTTTTTATTCTTTATTTTGAAACAGGGTCTCACTAAGTAGCAGAGGGCCTCCCTAAGTAGCTGAGGCTGGCCATAAACCTGCGATCCTCCTGTCTCAGCCTCCCAAGTACTGGGATTACAGGCATGCGCCACCACACCCGGCTGGGGAGAGCTATTTTAACTGGCACACTGACCCACACACACACACACCACCCCTGCTGTTCTGCTCCCTACAGTGACAGTGTGTCCTCTACAGTGGGAGATTTCTGGCCGCAACACACATTCTTAGCTTATTACCAAGACCACAGTAAAAAGAGACCTCTTCCCTCTTATCTCTGCCTGGCTTTAAGCAAATCGCTGGCCTGTTCCCTTCTCTGGTACGTAGATTTCTTGGAATTATAGATAAAATCAAAATAGCTATGAAGGTTTGGGACATGCTCTGCCTACTACTCGGCAGAATCCCATCAAATTGAAAGCCCAGCTATGCACATGCAATGGCTTTAAAACATCACCATTTAAATTTGAGGTGCTGCCGGGCGTGGTGGCGCACGCTTGTAATCTCAGTACTTGGGAGGCTGAAACACAAGGATTGCAGGTTCGCGACCAGCCTCAGCTACTTAGTGAGGCCCTCCGCAACTTAGTGAGACCCTGTTTCAAAATAAAGAATAAAAAAATAGGGCTGGAGCCGAGCGTGGTGGCACACACTTGTAATACCAGTACCTGGGAGGCTGAGACAGGACCTGATCACAGGTTCGCAGCCAGCCTTAACTACTTAGTGAGGCCTTCTGCAACTTAGTGAGACCCTGTTTCAAAATAAAGAATAAAATAAGGCTGGGGGTGTAGCTGGGAGGGAGAATGCCCCTGGGTTCAATCCCTAATACCACAAAAAAAAAAATAGGGCTGGGGGTGTAGCTGGGAGGGAGAATGCCCCTGGGTTCGATCCCTAGTACCACCAAAAATAAATAAATAAATAAATAAATAAATAAATTTGAGGTGCTGTGTAGCTCCTGCTCTAACCGGCCAGCCAGCTCATAGGGGCCAGGTATGGAGGCAGGGGACGGGTGCTATATTCTGGAAATTCTCTGCCCCCCCCACACGTACTAGGTGACCCGCCCCTCCTTATGGTGGCCTCCTCCACTCCCCTCTTCCCCTCATACCTGGGGTTCTCCCTGCTGAGGACAAGGCAGAGCTGCGGGTCTCTGAAGAGGGCCATCGGTCACGCCCACCTGACCCCACCCCAGACACTGCCCAGGAACACAGACCAGGCCTGCCGCCACTCCATACCCAGTGGTTTGGAATTAGCAAAGGTGGCTCTGCGCTCTGGACCTCAAATTCCTTGAACTTCACATAACCTGAGAGGCCGTGACTCCCTCATCTAGGGACTGATCCATCTGAACCTCCTCATCCATAGGCTCCGAGAAGTGTCGTGCTTTCTGGAATCCCGGTGTCTGGTTGATTGATAGACTCCGTCTTTTGCCCGGATCTAAACAAATTCCCACTTCCCCCGCAGCCCGATCCCACCACCTCCAGCCCCATTTGGAAGCTGGCCTTCCTGTTTCAGAGTCTCAGCACCCGTACAACCCTGGGTCAGAGTCCCCGGGCGGCGTCTCCTACCTGGGCACACACTAGGCGAGGGGTTCGTCCTGACGGTCGCCGGCCCTCGAGGACACTGTGCCTTGGAGCCTCATGGATGCTATTTACAGAGGCCGGCCACCGTCCAACACGCAGAGGAAGCCCCTGCCGGGCTGTCAGACAGCCCAGCAGAGCCAGCTGGACGCTGCAGCCTTATCTGCCGGAGCTTCCTGTCTGAAACACACCAGCTCTCCTGCAGGACTCGAGTGTGGGAACCAGCACCCCGGGCCTGGGGCCCCCAGCCCCACCCCAAACTCTCCCTGACTCCACTCTTTTTCGGCTTTCCTTCCTGGTTTTCTTCCTTTTTTCCTTTCTTTCTCTTTCTCTCTCTCCCCTTCCTTCTTTCTCTTTGTTGTTGTTTTGTTTTTAAAGTACTGGGGATTGAACTTAGGGGCACACTACGACTGTGCTACATCCCCACTACTTTTTCTTTTATTTTGAGACAGAGTTTCCCTAAATTGTGCAGGCTGGGCTTGAACTTGTGATCCTTCTGCCTCAGTCTCCCAAGTTGTTGGAATTATAGGTGTGCACCACCATGTCTAGCCTCCCCACCCTCTCTCTCTTTTTTTTTTTTTGTGGTACTCGGGATTGAACCCAGAGGCATTCTACCTTTGAGCTATATCCCCAGCCCAATTTTATTTATTTAGAAACAGGGTCTCACTAGGTTGATAAGAGTCTCACTACTTGCTGAGGCTGCCCTCGAACCTGCAATCCTCCTGTCTCTGCCTCCCAAGTACTGGGATTACAGACATGCGCCACTATGCCTGGCTCCCTCTCGCTTTCTTTTTATTTTTTTTTTCAGTACTGGGGATTGAACCCAGGGGCATTCTACCTCCAAGCTACACCCCCAACCCTATTTTTTTATTATCATTCTTTATTTTGAAACAGGGTCTCACTAAGTAGCGGAGGGCCTAAGTAGCTAAGGCTGGCCACGAACCCATATCCTTGGTGAGACTCCCAAGTACTGGGATTTCAAGTGTGCACCACCACACCCTGCTCTGTTCTTTTTTTTTTTTTTTGCGGTACCAGGGTTGAACCCAGGGGCATTCTACCTCCGAGATACACACCCCAGCCCTTGTTTTTTTTTTATCATTCTTTATTTTGAAACAGTCTCACGAAGTTGTGGAGGGCCTCACTAAGTAGCTGAGGCTGGCCGCAAACCCAGATTATCCGGTTTCAGCCTCCCAAGTACTGGGATTACAGACATGGGCCACCATGCCTAGCTCCCTCTCACTTTTTAAAAGAGCATGCATACTGCAGAAATTCAGAAGTATGAAGAGGGATAATAATCACCTGGCAGCACATCAGCCAGAAATCAATAGGGCTGCGCTATTTCCTCTCCTCTCATGTGGGATGTCACTGCGAAAGGCAGGAAGCAGTTGACCGTGGTTTTTCCCGTTGGGGTCTAATTCCCCAATGTCACCGTTCTGAAAGGCAGCGGGGCCTTTAAGAGGTGGGCCGAGGGGAGGGTCACTGTGGGCCTCCCTAAGGATTAATGCTGGGGTCTCAGAGGGCTAGGTCAGGCAGGAGTAGATTTGTTCTGGCAACCAGCAAAATCCTCTTCATTACAAAAAGATCAAAGTGCTAATTTAACTTGCCTATTTTGCATAGATTGTAAACTAGAACCACTTGAAGATGATAAATGATGTTTACATGGTAGAGCAAATTAATAGCATGAAGTCACCAGGAAGCACTAGCTGCTTTTTCGATCCAGACTCTTCCTTCTCTGATACTCCCTCTCTCGACTTAGTGAAAGCTTGAAGGTCAAGGCCACTGGGAAAGGCCTTTTGCCTTGTGAGCTCTGACCCCGCAGGCTGATCCACTCCAGGGGCCAGCACCACACTGCGGCCCACAGCCAGGGAGTATTTACATTGTCCACAGATACCAGAGAGGTTGGCCAGCAGAAGTCAGATGGAAACCGCCTGTCTCTGGATGGGAAATTTCACAGGCAGGTCACACCGGACGTGCTGCCGGATCTCTGGGTCTTTGTCCATCAGGACATTCACCGGGGCCACGTTCCTCCCTCATCCCAAAGGCTGCGATTCTCCAGCTCCCTCAAAGTGCAGAGCAGCACTGAGGCCTCCCTCCTCCGGACTCGTTCATTTCCACCGTCCTGAGCACCCTTCTCCCTCAGCCTAGCCACTCACCAGAGAATAGAGTCCAAGGGTACAGGCACTGCTGACAAATGTATTTAAAATCTTTGTTTTTAGCTGGGCGTGGTGGCACACACTTGTCATCCCAGTACTTGGGAGGATGAGACCGGAGGATCCGGGTTCACAGCCAGCCTCAGCTACTTAAGTGAGACCCTCCACAACTTAGTGAGACCCTGTTTCAAAATAAATAAAAATTAGGGCTGGGGGTGTATGTAGCTTGGAGGTAAAATGCCCCTGGGTTCAATCCCCGATACCACAAAAAACACTTTTCCTCCATTACATTCACCTGGTATGTCTGAAGACCATCATACACCAAGCCTTCAGCAAAGGCGTGCAACAGATGGTCAGGAAACAGGGCCAGGTGCTAGGAGGGTGAGATGGGTGGGGACACTTCATCCCAGAAGAAAGGGGAGGGATCCCAGTGGTGGCTTCCAGGACAGGCAAGAGGAGGAAGGGGAATGGTGAAGATGAGACGTTGCTGGGTGACACCTTCCTCACCCACCCTCGCATCTACCAAGGCCTCCAGCAGAGGAACTTGAAGTCAAGTTGCCTGCATCCCCAACAGAGCCCAGGCAGCATCAGAACTCCAGGCCTGACCCTCCCTTGCAAAAGGGGAAGCGCCATCGCCACACCTCAAAGGCTCCCCTGTATCACTCAAACTAGCCTTTATATGGGGTAAAGCATTTGGGGTTGCCTTCCTGAGACGGTTCCTTCACCCTACGAAACAGAAAGGGAGATTCTGCGAGGTAATCTTAAAACTCAGCAATTGTTTTTTGCAGTGCTAGGGACTGGATCAAGGGCCTTTGCACATGCTAAGCTCTGTAGACTAAGCCACATCCCATCCTGCAACAAGGTTTAGCAACTTGAACCCAGGACCTCACACATGTGAGATAAACACTACCCGAGCTACGGCAGTCCTACCTTAGCAATTCTGGAGGGGGTTCTGAGGATTGAACCCAGGAGCATTCTGCCTCTGAGCTACACCCCCCACACTAGTTTATTTACTCTGAAATGGGGTTTCACCAAGTTGCTGAGGCTGGCCCTGAACCTGCGATCCTCCTGTCTCAAAGTACTCGAATTAGGATTACAGGTATGCGCCACCATGTCCAGCGGGCTTAGCAATTCTTGAAAGTTACTTGGCACAAAGCGAGACTGGAGAATCCACTCTCCAATGGCCTTGTAGGACTGAGTCCAGCTCACATCACAGCTGCTGCCCACCGCTGCTGCAGGACGCACACTCCAGGGCTTCCATTTCCCCATGCCTTCATTGTCCTAGAAAACCAAGGAACTGGACCACCACCCAAGCTCCCACACATTTACACACTGGAATCACACTGGGCGCTTCCGTTAACTTCTGGAAGCCCATCAAAGCCAACAGACTTGTGTATAAACAAAGAGCACTTCTGGGGAAGAGTCGAGCGTGGTTTAATGGTCACGGTCCAGTCCTTCAAGATGGCTGGAAAAGCTCTGGAGATGTCTCACACAATGTGGGCACAATTAAGGCTACAGACCTGCACACTTAGAAACAGGGAGATGATAAACTTAGGTCTTTATAATAAAAGTGCCTTTTATTTTAGGTCAAACCATGCCAAAGTGCCAGGGTTCCGCTGTTTATTTTTGACATCACGGTCACAGCTATTGCAAAGTCACAGGACACGAGCACATGCTTCACTACGGCAAGGCTCCCGGCACGAGGCGCCCTGCCGTCTTGCAGCCCACGCAGGGAGCTGCTGAACACGTGCACCCTTGTCCCGGGAACGTGAAGAACATTCTTAAAACAGAATACTGTCAACGATACTTTATTTAGTCATTTTTGTTTACAACTGAAACTCTGGGAATTCAAAGTTAACATCCTTGCCCGTGAGCTTCTTATAGACACCAGAAAACGTTTCAACCTACAAGAAAAAAAAATAATTCATCACAAAATATTTAAAGGCATACTTCTATATTAAAACCTAATGATTCTGTGAAATCGTGCCCTGTACTGTTTTTCTCAACAACCGGGCACCAAGAAGGGTTACACAGTCCTAGGACAGGGACAATTCCGTGGGGACGGGACTCTGCTGGGCTCTAAGCGCTGCTCCTCTGTGCACCACATGGATGAGGCCAGGGGAGCACTGGGGTCCTCACTGGTGAGGACTGTCAGGCCAGTTTCCCCTGACCCTAATACAACATCCATCACTCCACCCCGCTCATCAAGAACATGCAGCCTTCCACAGAGTCAGACCACACAGCCACTTTCAGTTCAGGTACAGAGAAGACTGTCAGGCGTCAAGGTTCTGAAACACCTCCCAGCTCAGAACCTGGCACGTACAATCCCAGGGAGAGAGGAGTGGAGGCAATGGACGGGCTCTGCCGCGCTCCACGCTCAGCGGTGGCCGGCCCCCTCCCCGCGGCGGGACGCTGGCCGCTACCTTGTGTTCCACGTTGTTCTGCTGCGCTTTGTCCAGGTGGACCTTGATGAGCCGGCTGCCGTCCAGCTTCACTCGGATCCGCTTGCCCACGATCTCACTGGGGAAGACCAGGTCCTCCAGGATGGCGTCGTGCACGGCCGTCAGGGTGCGGCTGAAAAGAGGGACGGAAGTGAGCGCCCCAGTAACACCTGCCCTCTGTGGAACCCCCGAGGACACCTCTGAGCCAAAACAGACGGCAAAGCCCAGTTTCCAGAGGCAGTTATGTTTCATACATCACACCGAAGCCTTTGCAACAAGCAGCCCACTACTTTATTTCAAAAGTTTCACCCACTTTAAATGTAACACCATGGTAAAATGACATGTGCACCAAGTCACCATGAGTACTCAACTCCAGGGAACAGGGCTACCGAGGACGTCCACCAATCTCTATTTTCACACATCCGTTTTTTCTTTCCTTTTTTTGTAGTATCAGGGATTGAACCCAGGGGCATTCTACCTCTGAGCTATACCCCCAGCTGCATTTTATTTATCTTTTTGTGATACCGGGGATTGAATCTAGGAGTGTTCTATCTCTGAGCTACATACCAGGCCATTTTTTTAAATTTTGAAACAGGGTCTCACTAATTTGCAGAGGGCCTCACTAAGCTGCTGAAGCTGGCTACGAACCTGTGATCCTCCTGTCTCAGCCTCCCAACTACTGGGATTACAGCATGCTCCACCACACCCAGCTTTATTTTTTGTTTTGATACGGGATCGCTAGGTTGTTGAGTCTCACTACATTGCTGAGGCTGTTCTCAAACCTGAGATCCTCCTATCTCAGCCTCCCAAGTACTGGGATTACAGGTGTACACCACCACATCTGGCCATACTTATGTTTTCTAAACTAAATCAACGCAATGACCTCTTTACTGGTGTTGCACATCTTTAATTAAACCCAAGTGTCAAAGTAATCTAAAATACCAACACAAGCCAGGTGTGGTGGCACACACCTGTAATCCCAGTACTTGGGAAGCTGAGACAGGAGAATCACAGGCTCATGGCCTGCCTCAGCAACTTAGTGAGATCTTGCTTCAAAATAAAAAGAAAGAGCCCAGCATGGTGGCGCACACTTGTAATCCCAGTACCTGGGAGGCTGAGACAGGAGGATCCAATTCACAGCCAGACTCAGGTACTTAGTGAGGCCCTCTGCAACTTAGTGAGACCCTGTTTCAAAATAAAGAATAAAAAATAGGGCTGGGGGTATAATGCCCCTGGGTTCAATCCCCAGTACCGAAAATAAATAAATAAATAAAATTTAAAAATAAAAAATAAAATAGGGCTGGGGGTGTAACTCAGAGGTAGAATGCCCCTTGGTTTCATCCCCAGTACCATACACACAAAAACAAACAAACAAACACACACACAAACACAATCACATAATTCACACACTATAGACCCTTTGAGTTCTCCTTGGCCTCCAAGATGCCACCAACCCCCTACCCCCGGCTTTCTATCAAGACAGTATTTCGGGCTGGGCGTGGTGGCGCACACTTGTAATCCCAGTACTTTGGGAGGCGAGACCGGAGGATCCGGGTTCGCAGCCAGCCTCAGCTCTTGCTCTCGCTCTCTCTCTCCTTGTCTCTCTCTCTCTCTACCTAGTGAGGCCCTCCGCAACTTCGTGAGACCCAGTTTCAAAAAAAGCATAAAAAATAGGGCCGGGGGCGTAGCACGGAGGTAGAACGTCCCTGCATTCAATCCCTGGTACCGCAAAAAAAAAAAAAAAGACAGTATTTCAACCACATGATACTGCTCCGTCAGTTCTAGGATAGCGGCCCTGCCTGTGTGGGACCCATATTTTCTCTTGCTCGTCCAACAGAGTATCACCATGAAGCCCACCAACTACCCAGCTGCTGCTTTATAGAAAGGTTGTTACAAATGCCCCTGGGTTGTATGATACACCCACGGCTAGTGGGAAAAAGTTAAGTCAAAAACGCACTTAATGCATCTGACCTACCGAGCACCCTAGTTTAGCATCTGACACCCCAGTGTACTATCCCAGTGTTTCTTCTCACGATCCTGGGGCTGGCTGGGAGCTGTGGCTCACTGCTATCCAGCACCATGAGGATCATACTACCATTCGCCTGGGAAAAGTCCCAAATTCAGAATTCCAAGTACGTTTCTACTCTGATCACTTGTGCACCACCATAAAGACAAAGCATCCCATGCCAGGGACCATCTGTAATTCCCAACTTTTGGGGTACCTACTACACCACAAGACCTTGAGACTAAGTGGAGAGGCAGCTGTTACTTTGAGTTAGAGCAGACTGGCAGGGCTGTGTGTCTAGGTCTTACTCTACGACCACATAGTAGGTGACAGGCACTGCAGTTCTGCTCACTTGCATTTCCTCTCCGGCGGTCCACACACAGGAAAGGGTTCCTAGGGGCTCTCATTGGACGCACAGATGGCAGGCTGGGAGGAAAACTACTTATAAGCCTGCCTCTCCTTCCAAAGCCACTGCTACTCATTAAACACTCCACAGCGAAGAAGGAACGCAAGGGCAGAATGTGTCAATCACAAGCCACGGGACTGAAGTGCTTCAGAGGAAAAATAAGAACGCTGCTATACCCAAAAAGTAAATATATTTCAGCAGGTGATCAGAGCTGAAGAAAGATAACTACTGAAAAAGGAAACTAAATCTGAAAGCAGGAACCAGATAGGAAAAGTGGCAGAATCCCCATAACCTGCCGGCGGGACCTCGGTGTGCAGGACATGGTAATTACCCACAAAACACTAAGTCCGTATCTCTTTCTATTTTCTAGTTGTTTAAATTGTTAGCACTGTCACCATTAGCTGTAATGAGCTGGATTCATCTCATCTATTCACGAGGGACATTACCACAAATTACACATTTCCTAAGTTTGTCACCTTTGGTGTTTTAGAGGGAAGGCAGGGGACGGCTCTGAGGGATCCTAAAAACACCAGGCCTAAGAAGCCAACTATCACGAGTTTACGCCCAACAACCTGTACACCTGTACGTCAGTCAGGCTCTTCCCCAGCAGCCATGCTTTATCCTAGGATGAGCGCCCCAGGAAAGCCCACGTTCACACCTCCAATCCCCAGCTACGACTCTTCTCAGAGTAAGAACTGAGATTTCCTTTCCATTCTGTCCTTTTCCCAAAGAATGGAAGGAAATAGTCTCACCTCCTATAATATCACTGACTATACTATGTAACTCCAGATGTGAATATCCTTGTTTTCTATCTAGAATGAATTCTAAAACACATTAAATACAACTGTAAAGGAAGCCACCATCGCTCCATAATAAAGATTCCCATGTGAACCATAAATTACACCTTGTCAGAATCGGAAGCCTATCACGAGCAGCGCACAGTTCAGCCACAGCTAGAAACTCACCTTCTGGGACGCTTCTGCTTGTTTTTCGTACGGCTTTTTCGAGTTGGCTTGGGCAGAATTCTCCTCTGTAAAACAGAAATTATCACATAACAAAATGCAGAAAGGATCTTAAGTTGACAGGAAACAAAGAATGGTCAAATAGAGCAAGTCGGGCGTGGTGGCACATGCCTGTAATCCCAGTAATTGGAAGGCTGAGACGGGAAGATAGCAGGGTCCCAGACAGCCTCAGCAAGTAGTGAGACTCTCAACCTAGTGGGAGCCTGCTTCAAAAAAAAAAAATGTAGGGCTGGGGTCTAGCTCAGAGGTATAATGCCCCTCGGTTCTATGCACAGTACCACCAAAAAAGAAAAAAATAGAGTAGCAAAGTAAGTTCAAAATTTGAGAAAATAAAACCTAGCCCAACCAATTTACTGAGAAACCTTTCTACAAAGTTGCTTCCTGATTTCTCAATTAATTCATCCACAATCCATAGCTTATATTATAATGCTGCTTAAGAAAAATCCCCAAATACTCTACATCTTTCCACGTTCAAAAAGGCCCCCACACGACACAGGCCCTAAATGCCTACCGACTGAGACTACGCATAGTCCCCATCAGCCCCGGCACTCAACCCTCCAGAGACTTCAGTCTGCACCAAAGCCAGAGCTGAAGGTCGAGCACCTTTCTCGACTATCTGCCACCCCCTTTCCTATGAACTGTTCCCCCACATCTCCTCCCTCCCTCCCTCCCTCCCTTCACATCTGACTCAGCAGAGCAGCCTGAGGAGGAACCAAGGATTCTACCATGCGGAAGTGCTGCTCAGCACCAACCCCATGGACCGTAGTTAGGTTTCACGCCTCCACAAGCAACCCCTACACACCTATGGTACTGTAAATACGAAAAGCCATCTTAGCAGCTTCGAAATACATCATTCTGTCATTTAAGACTCCCTTTTTTTCTTTGGTACTGGGAATTGAACAAAGGGGTGTCCTACCCGAGTGACACCTCCAGCCTCCCCCTTTTACTTGAAAAAGGGTCTCGCTAAGTTTTGAGGTCACCTCGAACCTGCGATCCTCCTGTCTCAGTCTCCCAAGTACTGGGATTACTGTGTGCCACCACGCCCAGCAATAGACTTCTTATATTATTTTCTTTTTGCTCCTCATAGGGAATGGACCACTACCTCAATGCAAATACAATTCTCTCAGCACTCTACCTGCCCAGTGTCTGTGTTCATAACAGGGCGGTTTTAATTATTCTAAGAACACGGCCTAAACACAAGTGGTTAAGTTCAGGAAACAACGCTTAGGCAGTAGAACACATACCTGAGCAATAAAGACCACGTGCTTCCCACTGAACTTTTTCTCCAATTCACGTACTAGCCGGACTTGAATTTTCTGGAAAGATTTCAGTTGAGGAACGGGAACAAAAATTATGATAGCTTTCCGACCACCACCAACTTCAATTTCCTAAAAAAAAAAAAAGAAAATCCACCTTTTAAAGTTCATAATCTTTATTCTTCCCACTGTAGCCTGATCCTACCTGCTGCCATTCAACGTGAACCAGGCTGTCACATGCCAGGACACCTGAGCCATTAAGAGCTCCTTTTCTTTCACTTTGTGGTACTGAAGACTGAACCACGGACATTCACCTCCGAAGTACACTCCCAGCCCTAACCTAATTTTATTTTGAAACAGAGGGCTTCGCTAAGTTGCCGAGGCTGTCCGCGAACCTGCAATCCTCATGTCTCAGCCTCCCGAGAACTGGGATTACAGGTATGCACCATCAAGCCCAGCAGGAGCCCCCCTTTTAAGTCATCTCATTGTTTTTTTTTTCTTTTGCAGTACCGGGGATTGAACGCAGGGACGTTCTACCTCCGCGCTACGCCCCCGGCCCTATTTTTTATACTTTATTTTTGAAACCGGGTCTCACGAAGTTGCTGAGGGCCTCACTAAGGAGAGAGACAGACAGAGAGAGAGAGCTGAGGCTGGCTGTGACCCCGGATCCTCCGGTCTCCGCCTCCCAAAGTACTGGGATTACAAGCGTGCGCCACCACACCCGGCTTTCTCATTGTGGTTTGGATATCGACTGACATCCATCCCCCAAGGTTCATGTGTTCAAATCTAATCCCCATGGTCAATAAGAAACTGGATATTTTTTGTGTGTGGTACTAGGGGTTGAACCCAAGGGCATTCTACCTCTGACACCCCTAACCATTTTTATTTTTTGTTTTTGAAACAGGGTCTCGCTAGGTTGCTGAGAGTCTCACCATGATGCTGAGGCTGTCCCTGAACCTGCAATCCTCCTGTCTCAGCTTCCCTAGTCCTGGGATTACAGGCGTGTGCCACCATACCCAGTTGAAACTGAAAATTAAGGCACTATGATGTTTAGAAGTATAGCCTTCAGAAGTGATTAAGGCCAGGGGTGGTGGTGCATACTGGAAGGTGGAGACGGGGATCACAAGTTCGAGGACAGACTCAGCAATTTATTGAGACCCTGTTTCAAAGTTAAAAATGAAATAGGGTTAGGGGTGTATGTCAGAGGTAGAATGCCCCCGGTTCAATCCCCAGAACCACAAAAAAAGTGACCAGGATTAGATAAATTAATAGACTAGATTAGATAAATTGATATAGCCCCCATGACTGACTCCAGTTGGCTTTGTAAGAGTGAGCCAGCCAAGCCCAGCATGGTGGCGCAAGCTTGTAATCCCAGTACTTGGGAGGCTGAGACTGGAGGATCACCGGTTCAAAGACAGCCTCAGCATCATCATAGAGTGAGCCAGACCAAAAGGTACCCAGGGGCCCTTCTCTCTTGCCATGTGAGATGCCCTATGCTGCCTTGGCACTCTGCCAGCAAGAAGCCAACACCAGATGCAGCCCCTCGGCCTTGGACCTCCAGGACCCTGAGCTCAAACAAACCTTTCCCAATAGCTCAGTCTGTAGCACTGTGTTACTGGCAACAGAAAATAGACGGAATACTCCTTAGCTCATTTTTCACTGCCACACACAACTCCACTGTCCTCATGCCCGGCAGATCACACACACACGACTTTCAGTTTGTGAACCTATGATAGCCCTGCACGCATGGTAACACCTTTGTAGGAAATGAGCTTTACATCCATTGCACCCAACACTCATAGATAACTGCTCTACATAGAACCTATTCACCAAACGCTAAACTTTCCAAACGCACTGACTTCACAACTAAGAACATTTTCAGAGAAAACAAATCCTGTACACTAAGTAAACGTGCAGAGCCTAGACCACTGGTTCAGAGAGTACAATAGTAAACGCGGCCATCAAATTAGAGGCAAGGGAGAAAGCGATCGTCCTTAAACAAGTTGCACTGGGCGATTCCTCGTCGCTCTCCAAACTTTCCGGGCCGGGCCTCGGGCCCCAGACAGTGACTGCCAGCGACCGCCCCGCCCCGGCGGAGCAGCCTGCACCCGGGCCGGGGCATCTCGCCACCCCGTGTCCGCTCACCTTGGCGGCCGTGATGTTGAGCTCCCGCAGCTGCGCCTTGAGGTCCGAGTTCATCTCCAGCTCCAGCAGCGCCTGCGGGTGGAGACGGCGTGAGCACCCGCGCCCGCGCCCGCGCCCGCGCCCGCCCCGCCGGGACGGCCCCTCACCTGCGAGATGCCCGACTCGAACTCGTCCGGCTTCTCGCCATTGGGCTTCACGATCTTGGCGCTCGAGCTGAACATGGCTGGTCCTGGGAGAAACATGCAGGGTTAGGAGGGCCAGCCGCCCGGCCCACGGGGGCCATCGGCGCGCGCGGGCCGGGTAATCCGCCGCATCCCCACCCGGGGCGAGGGGCCCGCCACCCAGACCCACCCCAGAGGGCTTGTTTCCAAAAGCCTGCCACGAAAAAGCTCCGCCGAGCTCAGGCCGCGTACCTACCTTGCGGAGTGCCGGTTTAGGAAGAGGCCTGAATCTCGCGAGAGCTCGTCATATCCCCCGCGGCGGAAGGAAAGGGGCGGGAACAGTGGGAAAAGGGCGGAAACCGGAAAAAACCCTGAGAACCGATAGGCTGCCTAGAGCGCCTCCGGAAGTGGATCCGGAGGACTAGTGTGTTGGTAACGCTTGTCCTCCCTAGGAGTCGTTCTTCGGTGCCCATTAAGAGAGTTCCGGCCAAGCGTGGTGGCACACGCTTGTAATCCTAGTACATGGGAGGCTGAGACAGGGTAACAGGTTCGTGGCCAGCCTCAGCAATTTAGCGAGGCCCTCCGACCCTGTTTCAAAGTAAAAAATAAATAAATAAAATAGGGCTGGGGGTTGTAGCTCAGAGGTAGACCGCCCCTGGGTTCAATCCCCAGCACCAAAATAGAGAAAGACTGGTTCCCACAGTCTGGTACTTGATCTCCATTCCTGGAAGTTCGGGCCTAGGTGGGCCTCCGGGAAAGAATGGTGCCAAAGGAAAGAAACGTCGGGCACCCGTGAAGGCAGAACATTTGAAAAGTGCTAGCTTAATCCCAAGCAAACTCTAACTTTCCCACTGGGCAGTGGAAAGGAAGCGGACTTGGATTCCTAAGAGGAATCAATGAGATGATGTTTGTGGAAAGCTCTTTCGAATCCAAGTGCTTTGCGAATAAATGGGTGATTTTCAGGGCGTGAATACCTAGCTCTACTATCTGTTGCAGTGCTGGAACATCTAGAGAAACCTCTGTCCTCAGCGCTTACCTGGCCCACTGCATTTCAGATTTATGGAGTATCTGCCGTGGAGCTGAGGGTCAGCCACTGAAGACACTGGAAGTCTGCCAGAGGCGAGGATAGTTGTGCTCAAAATGGTAAAGAAAGCAAGGAGGCCTGATGAATGGCACACAATTCCAATGAGTACCAAAGTGGAATAAAAAGGAAGACGGGGAGATTGAGCTGAACAATTTCATTTAGTCAGGGCATGATCTGAAAATCAAAGGGGAAGCCGAGCGTGGTGGCGCACGCTTGTAATCCCAGTACTTGGGAGGCTGAGACCGGAGGATCTGGGTTTGCCGCCAGCCTCAGCTACTTAGTGAGGCCTCCGCAACTTAGTGAGACCCGGTTTCAAAATAAAGAACAAAAAATAGGGCTGGGGCCGAGCGTGGTGGCGCACGCTTGTAATCCCAGTACTTTGGGA
>PVJS01012720.1:0-43353 GCA_004027185.1 Glis glis | reverse complement strand
AAAAAAAAAAAAAAAAAAAAAAGAATCATCAGTCACTTTGCCACTGTACAATCATAATTGAATTTAAACAACTATACAATGAATATTGAATAAATAAATAACTACATATTTTGGAGAGCATTTCATATTACTTCATTCTTTTAAACAGCTACGGAGCACTCAAATATATTCAACCAACTTCAAATAGATATCAGGGTTACCGTATGTTTTTTAATGAGCAAATACTTGTTTCTGGAGTCATTTTAAATTTTCAATACTTCCTTATGCTTTCCTATTCTGCAAAAATATCCTACAAGGCCTAACTGAAAATGTACTTAAGATGATGTATATGAAAACTCTTTGTAAGGTATGAAACACCATTCAGTGTCAGGTACGGTTAAGAGACAAGTACCATCCCTCTAGAAGACCCTGAGAAAGTCCATCCTGCAGCCTCAGTAAGCCCTGCTAGTTGCTGATGCTTGCAACTCATGGAGGAGGGAGACATGCTCCCTTCACGTCTTCAAGTCTGCCCTGTAGCCTCAGTAAGCCCTGCTAGTTGCTGATGTTCGCAAGTCATGGAGGAAGGAGACATGCTCCTTTCATCTTATCGCTGGACCCACACAACTGACAGCTGCCACCCCTGCAGCCTGAAGGGAAAACAGCTGAACGCGCAACCCACCTTTCTCTTTCTCTTTAAGATAGGCCGACACCAAGTCATGGAGGAACATGATGAGCTCGGCATCCATGGTCACACAGATATGGTCCGTGAACTCTGTCACCACACTGCACTCCACCTTGGGCTTGAGGTTAGCATCTGCAATGATAAAGCTCTTTTATAGTAAGAGTGCTCGTGGAAGTAGTTCACTTCTTCCTCTTAGTAAAGGTTTACACAAGTCCCTGCAAGCGTATCCACCTGCAGTACAACTCTAAGAAATGAGTCGTTCTGTACGTGATGTGCAGAACGTGGACAGCTTGCTATGCACACTCCTAGGATATGCCACTTGTTCCTCACAACAGCCTTGGAAAGGAAGCCAAACTATTATAGCCCATTTTACTTGGGAGGAAACAGGTTAAATAATTTGCCAGAGGCCATATTGCTAGTAAGAGAATCAATCAATTTGTCTTACAAAATCAATTTCATTAATATTGCCAAAATAACCTGTTGGAAGACAGTGGTACCTTGAAGCTCATTTACAATTTTCTTAGCAACTTTGAAAACTAAAGACTGTTTCTCCACATACCCTGTAATGAAGGCTCTTGTGGTTCTTGAACGTGGATGGATTTAAAGTCGAGCTGCATCCTTGGTAATGCAAAGATGGTCTCTGTTTCATGGTTGTAGCTAGATCCTCCTCTGAATCCACTCAACAAACTAGAATTCTTCACAGTAGTGCTATTCTCCGTGTTATTAGCATCAACATTACGAAGCAAGTTTAGCTCTACATGCATAACAGAGATAGTAAGAATCCAATTAAACCAATGAGCATTGATGAGCCTATAGCTCTTAAGATGCTACAATACACAGAGCGTTAATCCTTTCAGAAGTTGGAAAGAATCACACTTAAAAAGAGCTGCCTGTGTGTGTGTGCCTGTGTGAACATCTCTAGCTCTGTTTCACTGGAGTAAAGACTAAAGCTTTGTAATGTGATTCTGGATAAACCCAACACATTTTGGTTTTGGTTTCTCTCAAACTTAAAAATGAATGTTATTCTCAACTGAATTCATGTCGGAACTTGAGTTTCATTATGCCCAAAGTCTCTATAGATTCAACACTTCACTTGTAGAATCTGGAATTAAATATGATCTTGACCTTGAAATTAGGCAAAAGTCCTAATTTTCTACAACATATGTGCTATGATTACATAATACCTGTCATGTAAAAATATTTTTCTGGGTACACAAACAGCAGTTCAATATGCTAATAGCCTCTCTGGAATATCCTAGCTGAAAAGAACCCCGTTCTCCACTCTCCAAAACTCCTATTTGAAAGGTCGTATAGTCGAAATAAACATAATCTTCTTTCTTTCTTATCCTCCTTTTTCGTAGAACATTTTTAATAGTCTGTTTCATCCCTAGGGTGGCCTAGTCCATGATAGCTATTCTCCCTGGGATCCAAGTCATCTTCCTTTTCATTCAGAAAGAAGGTCATTTTTAAGTCAAACTTTTAAGTCTCAATGGATCTCAATCTATTCAGCTATCCAATACATCAGGTGATTGATAAAAGTAATACTGTAAATGCAGGCGGCCAAACAACCACAAAGTTACCTACCATGTTATCACAAGATCAGTATACCTGATCAAATGAACAACAACAAAAAACCTCATCAAAAGCACTCTCCAAAACTTAGGACTTTTGTTTTATTTTGTTCCAGCTATGCAGAACCTGAACTTTGTGGCATTTTCTTATTAAGTTGTGTAATAATTTCCTAAGCCTCCAATTTTTAGCATATCTATAAAATATTTACCAATTTATTATTTTCCAAAAATATTCTCCAATATGATAAACTTGATTATATTTATTTAAAACCAACTTTATTTTGAATGTTTTCAGTTACATCTACCTCCCTCCCTACCTACCTACGGTACCGGGGATTGAACCCAGAGGCATTCTACCTCATAGCTACACCCCCAGACTTGTTTTTATTTATTTATTAATGGTACTGGGGATCGAACCCAGAGGCATTCTACCTCTAAGCTACACCCCAGTCCAGTTTTATTTCTTACTTGGAAACAGGGTCTCGCTAGGTTTCTGAGAGCCTCACTAAATTGCTGAGTCTGACTTCGAACCTACGATCCTCCTGTCTCAGCCTCCCAAGTACCGGGATTACAGGTGTGCTTCACCATGTCCAGTGTATTCAGTTACATTTAAAATAATTTGATTCTATGAAATGCTACATTCCCAGGGTAGTGACTCATCATGTGCTAAACAATCATCACTTGTGTCAATGGGAATAAAATATAAACTGTGTAAACACAAAAACTCTACCTCCACTTGAAATTCTAAATGCAGTTAAGAGAACCCAAAGTAGAAACAAAATAGAACAAAACAACCCATATTCTTCAAGACTCAAAATTCTAACCTTCATTCCTTGTGGCTGTAACATAATTGAACCATTCTTTCACACTGGCTACTCCATGAGGTGGATTTTCATGCCGACGTCTGGTTATCTTGGTTATGGTTGCCATAGGACTTTCCAAAGCACCACAGGGCTTGGTAACCATGGTATTATGGCCCAGATGAAAGTCCAATGTCTGCACAATGTATGTAGAATGATCACTAGAGCCTAAAGCAAAAGAAAAACATGACTTAAAAAGTGACAAACTATATTTAGCTTCAAGAAAATAGCAACCTCACTATTTTGTAGCCTTAAAGCAAAACAATTTAGTGAAAGTTATAAAAATGAAGAGTAAATGAGAAAAACAAGTAATTCTGTTTTTTAGTTATCTCTGAATTTATCCTCAATAATATGAAGAGCATCAATCGTTTTTTCCTTCATCCTTCATCTTTAAGAAAACACTGAATCAAAAATGAAAGCTCAAGGAACTGAGCTTTGTCCCTGTAGAGGTAAAAGCAGAACCTTGCCCAGAAGTGTTACAATAGCGTCTTGAATGGCAAAGAATTTCCTCACCCTACCACTACCTTCATGTTTTTACAAGATACTTATAATACCTATTATTATGATTAAAGAAAGGCAAAACAGAACAAGCTTTAAGAAACAGGGAGTAAGAGGGCAAGTTCAGAAACAGGTCCTTCAACATGTTCCAGATCTCACAGATCCTGAACTCACGGACAGGACAACAGAGATGGGCTGCAGAAGTATAATAAAAACAAACTAAAGATTTCAAAAGAAAACCACTTTGTCATTTACAATCACATCAGAAGATAGAAAAGAGTAAAAGCGAGAAATGTGTCAGTTTACCGTCTTCCCAGATTTTCTGAGCTTCAGTCCAAAAGGCAATGTTTGGTTCTTCCAAATGAAAAAGGGCCCAGGATTTTGAACGGAAATTTGGACCATGAAAACAAGCCAGTGTCATATGATTTCCATGCAAGCTCATCGACCCTCCAAACTGCATCCCGTCTTCTGGCAATGGGAACTGAAACAAGGATATGTGGCAGCCGGACACCACCTTCAGCACTCCAGGCCAGTGTCGGTGATGAGCCGCGTCGAGCACTGCAGGGAGAGCACAGCACATTGATCCCCAACGTCCCCACGAGCACCCCAAGGAGCAGGAGGGCAGCAGGTGGCTACTTTCTGCAGTGACCGTGGCAAGTAATGGATGGAAATAAGACCCAACCCCTGGCCGACATGGAGCCATGGTTACCAAGAGAGTGTGGGAAGAGGTGCATGAGGAATGATGGAGACGAGGAAAGCATGGCTTGCTGACTGATTTACAAAGTGCTGTGTGAAGCTTTACATCATTCTCAGCTGACGATAAAATAAGTAACTCCGCAAACTAGGTACTCCAGGCTACTCAAGTGAAGAAGAGAGGCTGAGTGACTGAGTACTGCTTTTCACTCTTCTGTACCCTCACTACTCCAAGTGAGGCCAGAGGACAGCAGCATCAGCAGTACCTGGGAGTTTATTAGGAATGCAGATTCTTAAGCTCCCTGTATCAGACCTGCATTTTAACAAGGCGTTTCAGATGCACACGCCAGTCTGAGGCAATAATCAAACACAGAATTCATGCTTGTATTTTCCACATATCCTAGTAATGTGCTTTTTGGTTGTCTTCCACACCTGTCATCTCAGATCCAACCAAGGATCAGGCATTGTATTTAACTGGCCTGTTTTCTTTAATGTAAAGCAATTCCCTAAACCCGATGATTGGTTTTCATGACAAGGACTTTTTTGAGGAAACCAGGCCAGGCATTTTTGCAGAACATCCCTCAATTTGTATATGCCTAATGTCAATACTAGCTTATAGGGAATACAGGGACTAGAGGAACAATATAGATGATACCACAAGGAAGCCACTGAAAACCTAGAAGGTGCGGGCATTCTGCAGAGCCACTGGCAAGGTCTTTCAACAAGGCAGTTCATACAGAAAAGAATTAGGCCAAATTAAAAGAGATCAAAGGAAGGTAACAACCAGATTTGGATATACGATTTGGGCAAACCAGTTGTAAAAGGACACTTTTAGGTCAGTCACAGAAACGTGAATGTACTTTGAAAGCCAGAGGAGATAAATAATTAGCAAATTGGCAAGTTGGAAATTGTTGTTTGGAAAAGGGTAACAAAACAATATAGTGATTGTTTTTTTTTTTTGCGGTACTGGGGATTGAACCCAGGGGCATTCTACCTCTGAGCTACACCCCCAGTCCTATTTTTTTATTATTTATTTTGAAACAGGGTCTCACTAAGTTGCGGAGGGCCTCACTAAGTAGCTGAGGCTAGCTGCGAACCTGGATCCTCCAGTCTCAGCCTCCCAAATACTGGGATTACAAGCGTGCACCACCACGCCAGGCACTATAGTGATATTTTGATAAAAAGTATAGGTACACAGATGCATAGAAAAATATCTGAAAGTACTCTATCTGAAAAATACCTGAACACACTCTAAGGTGTTCACAGTGAAGGTTTCAGAGTAGAATGGGATGTTTTTATTTTTTGCTTATAGTTTCTAGTTTTTTTCAATGCACATTAATTTCCTCTGTGATAAAGTCATTAAAAGGTTATCCTCATTTTGCCTAGGACTTACCACTTTTACCACTGTTACCCTAGGTAAGGTCACCACCGTCTCTTGCCTGGACTCGTGCAACGGCCCTCCTCCTGGTGGTAACATAGTTATGCGCACCATGGTGGTAATGGTGACTACTGCGGCGGCTCCCTCACTCCCATTCTTAACTGAGTGATGAGCGCTGTGGTGCACATCTGTAACCCCAGTATTCCGGAGGATGAGACAAGAGGGTCCCAAGTTTGAGGCCAGCCTTGGAAAGGTGGTGAGACTCTGTCTCAAAATAAAAAAATAAAAAGGGCTGGGATGTCGTTCGGCGGTAGAGCACTCTGGGTTCCATCCCTAGTACTTCTTTTTTGTGTGTGTGGTACTGGGGATTGAACCCAGGGGCATTCTACCTTGGTGCTATATCCCCAGCCCTATTTTATTTTTTATTTTAAAACAGGGTCTCAGTAAGTTGCTAAGGCTGGCTGTGAACCTGCAATCCTCCTGCCTCAGCCTCCCAAGTACTGGGATTATAAGCGTGCTCCACTACGCCCGGCTCCTAGTACTTCTTAAAAAAAAAGTATTTTAAGAATTGCTAACAAATCTGTTCAAAACTCTCAGATATCTGAATTCACGTCTGGCATTATCTCAGGCGTCAGTTCAAACAGCCATGTGTGAAGGTGGGACTTGGTTGCTGAGACAGTTCTCTCCGGCCAGCTGCTGCCGCTTCTTGCTCCTCTTTCCCCTACAGCCCTGAGCTGTAGGGAGGGGAGGGTCAGTGGTGAGTGACTCCCCAACAGCCCCTAAACCCATCTGCTGGCAGCAAGCCACGTCTCTGTTGAGTGAACGGGCTAAAGAGCTTACAGGATACTCTGTAAGTATGGCATGGAAATTATTATTTGTAATTAAGAATAGAACACATTTAATTAAAGATAAAGCATAGACAAAGGATATAGAAAGGCTTAATTCTAATTCTTACATTGTTCTTGTGAACTTTTCTCTAGGATGTTTGCCACTGTCTTTGGTGGAAGATAAGGAACTGGTCCCCAGGTAGACAGAGCTCGTTTGCTGGTGTCAAACTGTTGTGTAAAAAATTCCTGCAGCTTCATTCCTATTTTTATCAGGTCTGGTGTTGTTGATCTTGATATCATTACTTGGAAAATATCCCACTTCAAATCTCCATGGACAAAAATCTCACTAGAGCATAAAAGAGAATCTTTGTCATATATCTTATAGAAGATAGTTAACTTTTTCATTTGTATTAGTCCCATAATGCAGAATTACTTGGAGGAGAGATGAACTACATGTCTTTTTCTCACTGGATGATAAAAACAGTGTAAGACCGGTCACAAAGTGTTCAAAAGCGCCGTCTCAGTACCTTTTGTCGGTTATGCTGGAGTCCAGTGTGTTATACAGGTTCACTTTCCACTCGTCCTGCAGCTTCAGGTCGGCGTTACTGAAGATGCCCATGAGGATGCTGGAGCCCATGTAGTCAACACGCGCCTCTGTAGAACCCATGGTGATCTGGATTTTGTGACTGGGTTGCTGATTTGGATGTTCAGAAATATGAGCTAAAATAGAAACAAAAATTACTTTCCACAGAAATATCCGTGGGAAAAACTCATCAAAATCAATTTCAAACATATTTCTTTCAAAATAACTTTTGAAGATATGCTACCTCAGCTGTGCCATTTCAACATACCAACCATCTCCAAGGCATTGACATCAATGGTCCCGCCAACCACTCCGCCTTTAGAGTCCAGCTGGGACCTCCCCAGGCCAACAGACATGCTAATCTCTCGGTCGCGATTACTTCCCACCGACAGACGACCCTGGCTCTTAAGACCACTAGTTGTCCAACTGAAAAGAGAAAAAGGGCCACATGTCAGATAAAAAGGAGTTAAGGCAGATTATTTAAATAAAAGGACAAGTGTGACAATGAATATAAAAACTATGTGGTAAATGTTTGGATAGTAACAATGATGATGAAGCTTTCTTCCTCACTAGAAAATTACTGTTTTCCTTTTTTTAGAAATGTTTCACATTATTTTGTATTAGAGTACCTTTAATTTTCAGAATTAAAATTTACATTATTACCTACTATGTTTACTTGTCTCAAATATTTCATCAATAAAAAAGTTTTTTTTTTTGAGGAACTGGGGATTGAACCCAGGGGCATTCTACCTCTGAGCTACACTCCCAGTCCTATTTTTTATTCTTTATTTTGAAATAGGTTCTCGCTAAGTTGCGGAGGGCCTCACTAAGTAGCTGAGGCTGGCTTCGAACCCAGATCTTCCTGTCTCAGCCTTCTAATTACTGGGATTACAAGCATGCGCCACCACGCTCGGCTAAAAAAGTTTTGAATCACTTTACTACAATGAGAAAAATTACAAATGATTAAATGTATTTCCGAGTTGCTTACGTTGTGTTTCCCATTACGTTGCTCATGTTCATCTGAACGTTCAGCTGTTTCAAGTTGATAGCAAACACGACGAGCGTTTCCCATGGAGTCCCTTGTTGGCTCGCTGATTTGTTTGATTTGTTGACAGGAGTCGATGTTTTTGAAAGTGAATCTAAAGACAGAAAAATGAAATACAAGTTTATTCACAGAAATGCCACACCCATTTCAAAGAAACACCTACTTTCATCTTTATAATCCTGATAAAAATATGATATACTTGTATTGAAACCTAATGCTTAATAGTTGCCATTTGCCCCCAAAATAATAGTAACCTTTTACTGAATGCTTAGTAAGTGCAGCAGCCTCCCTTCTTGAAAGCTCATGTAACTGAGTGCGGTCCCCACTTCATATGAAGAAATCGTGGCGTACGTGGGATACAGCAGCACAGATCATTCAACACCCCAGGGTTTTCTTCACAAGAAGAAAACTGCAAGATGCTGTTGTGGAACAGAGGCCTCTAAGGCGGCGACAGTGAAATGCAGAGGCTGGCCGGGGTGCCGTCCTCTGCGTGTCAACTGAGCCCTGCATCTGCTCACTGTACTTTGCTCTTAGCTTGTGACAAGAACTGTATCGTCCATTTTTATACACTCAGGTATAAGTACAAGGCCACCGCCAAGCGCGTATAAGTTCAAGAAAGTACTGACTGAATAAAAGAACGAGTGACTGAAGAGAAGGACCAACTTTTTAAATATCAAAGTGTCTCTGAAATTTTGCAACTGTAGAAAACTGTTAGGAAACCCTAGGAGTGGGTCCATTCCCTCACCTGTGAAGTGGGGCCGGAAGACCTATTTTGCCCTTCTCGTGGAATTTCTGTGAAAATTAAATAAAATACTAGAATGTTCTTTGCCTGTAAACTGCAACAACAAACTGTAGGTTTGTTTCTAAGAATAATGGTACCTTGTGGAGTACATGAACGATGTGGTCATTCCTCTCTTCCCAACCCTTTGCAGAGCTACTAGCCATCTATGGCCCTCATCTGCTGCTTGTACTTTCAAGTGTCTGGAATATGTTGCTGTTTCTGTGGATTTCTCCCTTTTCCAACCTATCACAAAGACCTCAAGATTGCATTTCCTACAGTGGAGCAGAAATCTGTGAGTAACTAAGATTTTTATCTAGAGAAAACTGGAGGGTCACTGATTGAAAAAAAAAGCAGTGTCACCTCTTCGAGGAACTGAAGAATCAGACACACTCCTGGATCGTATGGAAGCTGGGGACTTGAGGCTCTGCGCTGCTGTCCCTGGTGACATGGTGCTGCTTGTCATGTGCTCGTTGAACACATTAGGGGACTGCGGCATGTGGGGGAAGGAGGCTGACTGGCTCGGCTGCTCCCAGGTCCTGCAGTAGGCTTTTCTGGATGATTCTGGGGAGAGGTGCTGGCTCACCCCTTCAATGGAATCCGGCGTCCCTGGACCAGATGCTAGTACAAAAGTAGAAAACAGAAACGAATACAAAAGTAATGGGGTAAAATCACTACGCTATGAAATAATTTCACACGTACACTATTTCCAATTACATTACATATTCCTTCTAGTTGTCTATTTGGCAATTGGACGGCAATTTACAGGCAAAGAACATTCTAGTATTTTATTTAATTTTCACAGAAATTCCATGAGAAGGGCAAAATAAGTCTTCTAGCCCCACTTTACAGGTGAGGGAATGGGCCCACTCCTAGGGTTTCTAAGTTTCCACTGTCTAGGCTGGCTCCACGCTTCCACACCTCTCTTGAGTAGATCATGACAATATCGAAGCCCGAGAGACAAAGGAAGGCCAAAGGGTAGCACGTTCCCAAGGGTTGTTTTCCATGCTCCAACTAACATGATGAATTGGATGGTTAAATGCACTTCTGCATTTCCAGATTTTACAAAGATGAAGAGTAAGTTGTCAGTGAGACTGTAATCCCCCAGAGGACAAGCCTTTCATCTGTTTGGCTCTGAGATCTTTCCCCTGTGCTTGGCATAGTAAGGCATTTTCTGAATGAATGAATGAATGAATGAATGAATCACATGGTACAACTTACCAAATAAGACAAAGTTCATGTTATCAAAGATGGACCTTGCTACTATTATAACCAGAACTAAAAGCAACCTAATTATAATTAACAAGCTTACTTGGCAAATTTATAGTTTGATCTCCAAGGAATAGACGTCTTGCAATACTCCTCCTATACCAGGCTCTTGGAAATGCCAGGATTTCGCTGAGTCGGCGCATATCATATTTAAAAGAGGCAGACCCTATATCACAAACAGCTGACACACAAATAAAACTTGTTAGACTGATTTTCACAACTTTTAATACTTTTATATGGTGGGTGTCAGACATACTATATGGCCAAATTATTGTTATAATTCATGAAAACATCAAAATAAGTTATATATTATGCTCAACAAGATTATATGTCCTCCACAAATTATAGAAATAGCACACTGGAACACTAACTATTAGCTCCATTTCCTTTTCTGAGGTGATAGCAAATTGTTTCTGCCAGCTTTCCACTTTTTTTTTTTTTTGCGGTACTGGGGACTGAACCCAGGGGCATTCTACCTCCAAGCTATATCCCCAGCCCTATTTTTTATTCTTAATTTTGAAACAGGGTCTCACTAAGTTGCGGTGGCCTCACAAAGTAGCTGAGGCTGGCCGTGAACCCGCGATCCTCCTGTCTCAGCCTCGCAAGTACTGGGATGACGAGCGTGCGCCACCACGCCCAGCTCAGCTTTCCACTTTTAACACAGGGCACCTCTCAAAGATGGACAATAAATGATCAGGATGAGCTGGGATATGAACTTCCTCAATGGGAATCGCAGACTCACAGCTGCGTGGCAGGGACAGCTACTTTCCTTAGCTCCCATTTCAGCCTGAGCCCGCGCTCACACAGCTCGTCTGCCAGCTGCCTCCCAGGCCCTTCCACCTACATGTTACAGAATACCTTCATTTGTTTTAATCTAAGTTAATGGCTTCAATTCCCCTCAGTCACTTAAGCTCAAAGTTTCAGGTGCCACGTCTCCCCTGCTTCTTCTTATGCAACTTGTCCTCAAGCTGTGGGTTATCCTCTCTGTTGAACTTTCTTACTGTTGTGATTCATGCCTCCACTCTCTGTTGCCTGGTGTATTTTAAAGTCTCCTCGAGCATCCTTTACGTCCCGTCTCTCATGCCACCGCGACTCCTTCTGAGATGCCAGTCTGCAGCGCTGTCCCGTTTCTTCAGCCCTAGCTGCTCTCGAGTCTGGTGTGCAGGCTCCTCCACAACCTGCTCCTCCCTCATCTGTTTTATCAGCTGTCCTCAAGGCCAGCTCTTCTCGCTCTGGCTCTATTTTCTACAGCCAGTTAAATGCTCCATTTCCCCAAGGCTTCAGCCACAGCAAGCCCAAGTATACGCCAAAATATCCTTTCCTGATGCTTCTGTGACACTGAGTACTGTGCTGCTGCCTTCAAGACGTTGACCAATTTTCAATATCTGACCCAAATATCATTTTCTTAGCCACGTCTTCTCTCCTCTCCCATAAAAGACAGACTTATAGTTCCCTCCTTCATATGTACACCTGTCCTACAACACTCTCGCCGTGCACAGAAGACCTGGCCTTGTTCCTGCCTGCTGCCCGCAGTCGCCTAGCGAGGCGCCCGGCACAGGACACTGTAGAACACAGCGCACTCTACGCCCGAGGGAATGTCAGGTGAGCGAACACACTGCGTCTTCACATTACTAATCATAGGTCTCCACTCAGTATTGTGAATTCTTCCTAATGTTCCATATGCGTTTAATGTTAAATACTCAGTCACAATGTAAAGAAAGCAAGTGACTTTCCCATGGGCGTACAGCTAGTTATTAACGAGCAACACCCATGCACACAGTCATGACCTTCTGATGCCGAGCAAGGCATTCGATATCACTCATCCCTCTGTGGTATTTCAAGCATGTAGAAGCAGAAAATCAAATGAGCAAACAAATAAAAAGTCAGAAATGAGCCAGGCAGGGTGGCACATGCCTATAATCCCAGTACTTGGAAGGCTGAAACAGGAGGGCTGCAGGTTCGAGGACAGCTTCAGCAACTTAGCGAGACACTCAGCAACCTAGCAAGACCCTGTTTCAAAATAAAAAATAAAATACGGCTGGGATGTAGCTCAGAGGTAAAAAGCCCCTGGGTTCAATCCCAAGTAACACACACACACACACACACACACACACACACACACACAGTCAGAAATATCACTGATTTGTGGTAGAGAAGAAACAATTTCGCCATTTGATTGGGCCTACTTTGGCACCTGGAGAATGCCTGTTAATCTGTAAATCATATTGCTAGCATCGACAGCTTGGCTAGAGATAGCCCAGAAGGCTGGGCTGCTATTTTCTTCCTTCAAATCAACTCACCACCAAAGTTTATATTAAGTGTGCCTCGTTATTTAAATACTGTTAAAGTAGTAAAGGTCATTATTTAATTCTAAAAAACAATATTTTAATTAAAAATATAAGATTGAATACCAGATATATTTATTAATGTGGTGTCCATTTTGCTTGGAGACTTGCTTACAGATGGACTTTCAAAGAACGAGGCTCCTCCTGAACGCCTTATCCGAGACAAACTCACTTTCACAAATTCAAGGTTTATGCTGAGAGAGTCTTTTCGACCAGTGACTGAAGTGGGTTCCTCATCCACATTTCCTAAGAAACGAAACGACAAAGCCCACATTTATGTACATATACACACTATGTAGCTGGATGCTGTCATAGCCATCAATCAAGCTCACTTCAGTGAGGTGGACGTTCAGGCAGAGTGATGTCATGAGCATCAGCATGCTTCGCAGCAGTTTAACAGGCTGAAGGCTATGACATAATTAGTGACTGTCACGACCCTTCCCAACAACAAAACCAGCATCGACAAGGGGTGTGTCTGCATTATTTGTCTAAATATAAGTGAAGAAATCGTCACTAACAAGATCTTATGCATTTTCAGTGGTTCATCTGAAATTTAAAATGCCCATGAAATTGAATTTCAATAAATAACTGTCTTAAAACAGTCTCATTTTAAGTTAATGAATGTGACCTACACACTTTAAAATTTTACATTTTTTTAAATGTAACCTTTTATACAAATAGACTGGGATTTGGTTAAGCCATTTAAATATAACAAGTAACCTCTGATGTCTGAAGAGATTACTGTGCTGTGTAATCTCCTAGAATATATTCTGAATTTTAAAATTCATGTATAATTAATGTATCGGAATTCCTTATTTCACATTTCTACTTATGTAGGGGCAACGTGGATATTATCAAAAGGAAAAAATATAAAAAGCTTCTGATCTTGGTTTATATCCATTATTAAAAGTATAATTTATGAAAAGAAAGCTTGAAAATGTTTGAAAAGTCCAAAAAAGATTGAAAAGATGCAACACATTTGAGAAACATGCAAAGTGTACCTAGTCCTCCGGAACCGGGCGTGAGGCCAGAGACGGCGGTTTTCTGTTTCCCCGCTCCATACGGATGGAACACGTACAGGGAGAAGTCAGACATGCACGCGGTGAAGCTCAAGCCCGACGAACTGCTGCTGGAACTGGTGAGGTCTGACTGGCTGCTGCTGTGCCGGCTTCTGCCAAGAGGGCTGCCCAGTCCTGACGAGCCTGCGGGGAGCACAAGCAATCAGACCGCTACAAGCCACAAGAAGACATAGAAGGCCAGTCACCAATGTGTTCTCAAAATACCAAATCTGACTTCAAAAGAAAATGAAACACTTAAAACAAAGTGAGGACTTAAGACATATTTCCCCATTAATTTACACTGGCTACTCTGTTCATCTTGAAAACGACTAATACATATTTGGCCTATTACACTGTTTCCTGTTTCTTTTCTCCCTTGCTCCATGAGAAACAGACAGTGGAAGAGCCCCACATAGTTGGAGTTTAAGCACAGGGGTAGGAGAACAACTACATATATATATATGTATACGTATACACACACATATATATATATCTACACACACACACACACACACACACACACACACACACACACACACACACCATGGATTATGTGTGTATTCAAGTTCTAGCACCAAATGAAACATACTCAAAACTTTAGTTGATTATAGATTTTTTTCTTTTTTGCGGTACTGGGGATGGAACCCAGGGGCATTCTACCTCCAAGCTCCACCCCCAGCCCTATTTTTTATTCTTTATTTTGAAACAGGGTCTCACTAAGTTGCGGAGGGCCTCACTAAGTAGCTGAGGTTGGCTGTGAACCTGGATCCTCTGGTCTCAGCCTCCCAAGTTCTGGGATTACAGGCGTGCACCACCACGCCCAACTTAGTATTTGGCTTTCTATCAGAGGAATAAACAGTGTTTGTATACCTGGTATTCCAGTTTTGCTGGACGAGGTCTTTGCTCCACTCTGAGGAGCAGTCCCTCCAGGGGATAAAGTCTCTGCGGGACACGTTGTCCCCAAGGTCTCCAGCTCTCCTCGGTTTGACGAGAACACCAAGTCCAGGGACGGCAGCTTCAGCATGCATTCCACTCTTGATACTGGCAAGCAGCTAAATTTTATCTGTGAGGGCTTTAAGAGCAGAAAGCCAAAAGAAGGTTTTTAAGAGCTGCAAGATTTGAAAATTTCATATTCAATTAAAAAGTTACATTTAATTTTCATATTAGTCCACATATACCAAATTTATCATTTTTATACCATTTATCATATTTACTCACTTGACACTTAAAATGATTATATTTAATGTCAAAGCTTTTTCAAAACAGAAGCATGATACATGGACCAAAATGTATTAACAAAATGGTATCATTTCTAAAAAGCTAAACATTTGATGAGCCACCTCTGAGCAATACTTAAAACATCTAATTTAGATTCCTTAAAGACATTTACACTCATATTATTCTTGTTCATAATCAAGTAATCTCACATATTAAAATAAAAAAAACACTGTTGCATTAGTGACAACGGTTTTATAAACCCTCAAGTCCTCAACCATTACGTTTCATCAGACCTTCAAAAAAGTTAGTGCGTAACTCCAGAGGATTAGACTGAAGATCTTTTGGCCAAATTGCTATTAGAAGAAATAGAGGAACAGAAGGTCTTTAGCATTGTTTTTGTTCTTGATATTGATTATAAAGTTTTAGCTGAGGGTAAACTTAACCTAGAAGTTTGGATACATGTTTTTTTCAAAATCTCAATAAATGAAGCCAATCATATGCTAATATACAGTCTCCAAAGTCTATTGACAAGAATGCATTTTAGCATAAAATATTAAAAAAACTACATAACTCCTAGCAGAAATTCTAACACAGGTATTATTATGACTTTGTATCTCAATTATACTTTCTAGCTGCCCAGAAAGAATCATAATGGTAAGAATAAAAGATGGCATAATAAAAAAGGCATAAAATGCTTAAAAAGAGTTCTTATTACTGTGTGTGTGTGTGTGTGTATGTGTGTGTGTGTGTATGTGTGTGTGTGCATGTGTGTGATGCTGAGGATGGAACCAGGAGCATTCTTACCTCTGAGCTACCCCCAGCCCTATTTTATTTTTTATTTTGAAACAGGGCCTCACTAAGTTGCTGAGGCTGACCAGGAACCTGCGATTTCCTGTCTCAGACTCCCAAGTACTGGGATTACAAGCGTGCGCCACCATGCCCAACTAAAAAGAGTTTTAATTTATATTTTATTTTTGTCACAAAGGTGTGAGTTCTAAATTTTGATAACTCAAAGATCTATGAAACTTCTCAGAAACTAAGTAAATAAAATTTTCCACATACTTCCAGGAGTTCAGGCAACCTCTACGCCATCAGACATACCAGAGGCCCAAGGAATCATGGTGAGGGGAGCTTCGAAGGGAAACCAGTGCTGGAATGTTCAAATAAACTTAACACAAACATTTTTCTTTAAAAAGGAATAAATGAGCATATCACCTGAACTCGTACATAAACCACAACATCTACAGGGAAGGAAGAGTAAGCAGATGTTGAGGATGATACTAATGATGTTGTTGATTCTTCCATAGGATCTGGTATTTCAAAATGTCCCATATCTTCATCTTGTGAGCTGACAGCTATTAAAATATTTAAAGTTTTATTATTAGGTCAACAACAAATTACTTACTCTCTTCTACTAGTACTGAACTCAGAAAGAGAAGCATTTGCTTCTATAGCTCATTATTCGACACATTGTTCCCCACTCAAACCTCTTGCTCAAATCACCTGCTGCTTCATCAAACACTGCCCCTGCCCTCAGAGTCCAGTCCAGGACGCAGACTCATGTCAGACCGAGGGCTGGCACCTGTCATTCACTAGCTGTGGCCACGGGGAAATCAAAGGACCTCATGAGGACCTAGCTTCTTCATTTGTGAATGAGGCATAGGCCATCACTCAGGTTCTTTTCCCATTCCTTTATTCTAGAATTGAATATACAATAAAGTATAATAGTATTAACAAATCCTGCTACGTAACAGGATCCCAAATACATATGACAAAGCAGTAATTAGATAAGAAGGACGCTTACCCGTATAGTTCCTCTCAATTGGTGTGATTGGAATAGTCTCTAGAGCCTTCTCCAGGAAGTCTAGGAGGCAGGGACTAATGACCATTTCCTCTGGCAGTGACTGGAGTGCTACCCAGGCATACAGCTTGGCCGTTTTGACTCCTCCACTTCCTTTTCCTTTGGCTGGAAGGTTTATAAATGTGAGGTATATTTAATGGAATTTAATAAAAAGTTCAATGAAACATAAGACAGCTTTGTGAGAAATTAGAATTATATGACAGTTTAATCAGGCAAACTACCTCATCTGAACACTATGCAAGAAAATGATAAAAACAGCAAGTTGATAGAAATGATACATCAATGTTAGATATACAATGGTCATTTATGATGGACATAATACAATGGCTCTTCTTACTTGCTCTAAGGTCACGAATTCTGGTCCAAATTTTCAACTGTATACTGTGCTAAGTCTCTTATTAGCTAGCCTTTTGCCCACTTAAAGAAGACACAGAGAACCTTGACTAATAGTATTTACCAGCAAGTAAGGAAATACATCCCTGTTTTCAGGCTTTTCTATGCTTACCTCACACACATTTATGCTTGTTGACATAAAATGCCCTTTCTCTTATTCTTCCTAACTAAATATTTCCACTTTAGTAACAGTAGAAATAAAAATTCTATGAGCCTTAACTTTCCTCATTTAAAAAACAGGATTAAAATACCTGCCAGGCACTTAATGGACATAGATGAGATTTGCCAATGGCAAAGTGATATACAGGAATGATCACAATTCTTCACTGACTCTTTTCCCCTCCCTCTCTCCCTTCCTTTTTTCCTTCCTTCCTTCCTTCCTTTTTTGTGGTACAGGGAATTGAGCCTAAGGGCATTCTTCTCTGAGCTACACCCCCAGACCTATTGTTAATTATTATTATTTTTTAAAATTTTGAAACAGGGTGTCTCTAAGTTGCGGAGTGCCTTGCTAAGCTGCTGAGGCTGGCCTCCAACCTGCAATCCTCCTATCTCAGTCTCCCAAGTACTGGGATTACAGGTGTGTGTCACCATGTCCGGCTCCCTTTACTGACTCTTAAAAGGTTTTTATATCAAGTTCTGTCTCCCCTGTGAAACTTCAAAAAATTCTTGTCCAGTCTGTTCTCTTTTTCTGAAAATTCTCCCGTGTATGAAAGGTATCATTCATGTGCTGTGTGGTAGCCAGATTCTTTGCTTCTGGTATTCACGCCCGAGTTCCCTCACTTGATGACCTGTATAATCACTAAGGTATTGCAAAAGTGATAGTGTGTGACTTTTGAGGCTGAGCCATCAAAAATATTGGGGGTTCAGCAATATCTGGGGCAGTAAGCTGTGTGACTGAGACACCAGGGAAGCAGATGTCCCAGCCCCTGTCGAGTGCCAGGTACCTGAAGGCCGAGGCACTGTGACTGCAACCTTGGGGCAGCCATGGGTTAGCTCCCCCGCGCCAAACTGCTTCTACAGGTTTTCAACAACAGAAACTGTGCTTGAGACTATAGCCACTAAGCTGTGGGTAATATGTTACATCATAACAGATAATTAAGAAGTGCTGTTGCTCTCAAACAATATACTCTGTCTTGAATGTGTAAGTTTGATATTTCCATTTGATCAGAGCTCCAAAATTTGAACTACATAAAACTACCCATTTCTAAATATATACTGACCTAAAACTTCAGTTACGTAAACTGTTACCTTAAGATTAAAACCTGACATTCTAAAGCAGTATCAATTTGAAAAATAGCGAGCAGTAGTTGGCCCACACTTCCACGTACTTTTGCACAGTCATTACTGACTAGTCTATGCCCTCTTTCTTAAACATGTGAATTCGAAAGTTTCAATAGAGCAAGCAGGATGATTGAAAATTAAGAAAAGAAAAGCAGAGTATATCTAAATACCTGAGGGGAGAGGTGGGGTTTGGGGAGGAAGTAAGGTGTTAGTCTTGCTCTGGACAGTGCAAGGTAAAGGAGGAGAAGGAGGAGATGCTGCGCTATCTCTCATACCATACAGCTTGGACTCTTTGGAGAGTGTTCTTGGCAAGGACGATCCTCTGGAAGCATTAGGTGATTCAGTCTTTAGCGTCTTAGAATTGTAATGCAACTGTATTGAAAAAACAAACTTTCAAAATTACAACTGCACAGGTGAGAAAAAACCATGAAATAGAGAAAGAATGGTAAAAAGAACACTAGTGTAGGAGACTCTAGCTTTTACAAGTTAGCTTTGCGATCCTGCCAAGACACAGCTTTTTTCTTTTTTTTTGCGGTACTGGGGATTGAACCCAGGGGCATTCTGCCTCCGAGCTATACCCCCAGCCCTATTTTTTATTCTTTATTTTGAAACAGGGTCTCACTAAGTTGCAGAGGGCCTCACTGAGTAGCTGAGGCTGGCCGTGAACCCGGATCCTCCAGGCTTAGCCTCCCAAGTACTGGGATTACAAGCGTGCGCCACCACGCCCGGCTTCATTTTTAAACTTAAAAGGTCATTCCAGATAATCTTTAAAGTTCTTTCCAACTTAGTCTAAAATTCTAGAATCTAAAAAAATAGTTAATGAAGTTGTACTAGGCAAGGTTTAGCAAGTATGCTATGAATATCAATATCAATATATAAGAAAGAAAATGAACTTCTTTCTGCCAAATTTTTATGTAAAAAGCTATATAAGTGAAATGGCAACCTATAATTTATATGTTCTTACATTCAGAATATGGTTATATTAGGCAAAAAACCATAAAGTCTCATTTCTAATAAGCAAAAAAGAATGAATGTGATAGAAAATAAGCACCACTACTAAGACTGCAATCTATTACCCTAGACATGGGGTTTACCTTCACATCAACTCCAGGAATGTAAAATACTGTTATTTCTAAGTCACTGGGCTTTGTCTGTAGAGAGGACGGCACTTTCTTGCCAGTCATTAAATGGGTGGTTGAAGCATAATTAGTTTGAAATTTCTTCTTTTTTGAAGGAGAATCTTGATCTAAGCTCCTGGAACTTCGATCATAACTCCTAGGAAGAGAAAAATGTTTTATTTTTTTTAAAAGAACACATTTATCGCCTCCTCTTCTGTTTAAAAGTAAATTATTATTTATACACTACATGGATGTTATCTTTCATTTAACAGGTTGAAAAAGCAGCGCTCATCAGCTTCTCTAGCTAGACTGCTTAAGGCCTGGCACAGTGATCTTAGTGTTGCGTGCTCCTCAACTGTCGCCGCATTCTTCTCCAAAAGTCATGACTGTCTCACTTGAACACGTTAGGTCAGACTCAATGAAACTGCCTGTTACACAGGCAGAAAACCAGGGGGTGCCAACAGCTTGTTATGGATTACTGTGGTCCAGACCCAATGAAACCACCCATTACACAGGCAGAAAACCAGCAGATGCTGACAGCTTGTTATGGATTATTGTGGTTCAGTTAAAAATAAGGCATCCTTTTTATCATTACTACATTTCTAAGGGATACTATTTAAAGTATCTTTATGTTCTCTCTCATTTTATAAAAACTTCATTACACAAAGAGACCAATGAAAAATCTTTTACTATGAAAAATTTCAAACAATGAACAGAATGGCTTAAAAGGGAAAGAGACTGGTCTAAGAAGCCCCGTGCACCCATCCCCTGCTTCAGCAGTGTCGGCATGTGGCTATGCTTGCTTCATTCCATCTCCACCCACTCACTGAATTATAACACACACCCAATTTTCTTTTTATAGTTCATTTTTAGATCGGGAAAGAAAAGAAAAACAAAAATTCAAAGAAAAACTGATCTAATGCTAACCCTGTTAATTTCATCATTTAGTTAACGATGTGGGTCAGTCTAATGAGGCCTCTTTGTGCAACTGTTTCCTAATCCTTCTTATTTCTTTATAAGCTCATCATCATCATCAAAACGCAAATTAACCAAGAGTGTTGCATTACTCTTTGAAACAAAAATGTTCACAGTACAAGAACAGAAAATGAGAAATTGATGCTGTTGAAAGAAGAATTTCAGTCAGGCATGGTGGCACATGCCTGTAATCCCTGTACTTGGGAGGCTGAGACAGGAGGATTGCAGGTTCGAGGACAGTCTCAGCAAGTAGTGAGACTATAATCAACCTAGAGACACCCTGTTTCCAAATAAGAAATAAAATTGGGCTGGGGGTGTAGCTCGAAGGTAGAATGCCTCTGGGTCCAATCCCCATTACCACACACACACACACACACACACACACACACACACACACACAAGAAGAATTTCAATGATAAAAAACTATTTCTAGTTGCCAGGCAAATCTGTTTAAAAGAACTGTATGCTGTGTAAATAAGCACTCGACACCCTAACTATGATTGTCTCCTTTTCACATGTGCATTTTGGGATTGGGGGGAACGTTGTTCTATAATTCAGAGATATGTGAATAGCATTTCAAACAGATGCAGTTATACGTACCCCTTTCCAACCAACCTCTTACCTTCTCAAGCTTACGTCGTCATGTTCTTGTAGAAGGGTGGTTGGGTGGAGCACACATTTCCCACTGTCAATTTCGACCCGGACATCAAGTTCAAAGTCGATGTTTCTCTCAGTGGCTGTGCCGCCAAGAGCCCGGCTAGCGGGGACTGCTGGCCAGCGCTCCGTGAACAGCTGCTGCACGGCGGCGAGGCCTGTTGCTTTCTTACGAGACGTATGTCTGCAGGAAAGAAAGGAAAGGAGAGGAAAACTTATCATTACACTGTAGAGTCCATAAGTAAACTTCATTATTTTATAAATTCACAAAAATTGCTCAGCTAGTTCATACTAACTGAAGTTTTTCTTACATTTAACAGAGTCACATTTTATTCAACAACAGGGACTGAGTATCCTGTCAGGCAAAATGCTTGGTGATGAGAATGCAGACATATCATTCCTACTGATGAGTCTGAATGTCAGTGTAGGAACTATACTCACATGTCTGAGGAGATTTCATGCTCTCGAATTATAAAATTTAAACACTGCTTTCCTGATTTTATTAAAAGATAGAAAAACAGAAAGAAAGAAAATATCACAAATGCTCTTCCACAAATGGTGCCGAGTAACTAGCTATCCACATACATAACAATGTATTTGGACACTTGTGTTACACCATTCAAAAACATCAACTCAAAATGGACCAGACTTCAATGTAAGACCTGCAAATATACAAGTCCTAGAAGAAGACACAGGGAAAAGGTTCATGACATTGGTCTTGGCAATGACTTCATGAGTATGAAGCGAAAACACAGGCTGAGAAAAGCAAAACTAGAGTGGTGCTACATCAAAGAAGTAAAGTATCTGCAGAGGAGGGCAACAACTGGGGGAAAAGAGTGCCTATGGGATGGAAGAAAATGTCTGTAAACCCTATATCTGGTAAGGGGTTAATCTGTAAAATACATAAGGAACTCCTATGACTCAATAGCAAAATAACATATAACCCAACTAGAAAATGGTCTAAAGGCATAAAAAATATTTCTCAAAGGAGACATAAATAATAGTCAGCAGGTATATGAAAAGATATTTAATATCATCACTAGTGATCAGCAAATGCAAATCAAAACCACGTGGTATCACTACACACCTGTCAGGCTGACTATTAAAACAAAAAAATACAAGTGTTGGCAAGGATAAGGAGAAATTGGGACTCTTGTTCATTGTTGGTAGGAATTCAAAATGGTGCAGCCACCAGATAACAGTATGGAGATTCCTCAAAGAATTACAAATAGAACTACTGCATGATCCAGCAATCCCACTTCTGAGTCTTTATCCAAAAGGACTGAAATGAGAATCTTGAAGAGAGAGCACTTCCACATTCACTGCAGCATTTTCCACAATAGCCCAGATGTGGAAAAAATCTAAATGTCCATTAACAGATGAATAGACAAAAAAAGTACATAGTAAAATAAGAGGAGATTAAAGATGGCAGAACAGAGGACGGCAGCATGTTTCTGTTGCTCTGAGACTTGGAACTATGTTAGAATTTCAAACAAAAGTGATTCCATCTTGTGAAGATGTCATTTTGCAGATCTCTTTGCTTACCAGAAATTCCCAAGTCTGCTCAATACACTCTTCCCCTGCCTACCGAAAATGTCCCCACTGTCTTGCCTGTGACGTGGCTGACAAGCCCGTGTCGAAGCTCCCCTTAATTACTCCCTTGGCAAGAGCTAATCATCGCTGGCCCACCCTGCAGAATCTTAACAAGCCCTTGGCAAGAACTAACTATCACCCCCCACTCTACAGAATCTCCCCTCAGACAACCTGTATAAACTTCTAGTCTGTAAGTGGACACAGGCTCCATCCTTTCCTGGAGAGCCCCCTGCAGATTTTATCCCAATAAAGCCTGTACTGCCATAGAGTCATCCTCCTTCCTCCCCAGACCTTTCAAACTCAACCAGCAGGAAGACTGCTTCTTGGCAAGAGAAGAGAAGCAGTCAGAACTCAACAGAAGAAACACAGATGAAGCATAGTTGAATCGGAAGCAGCACGAAGAGCAGAGACGAGTGCCACCTTGGCTAGCCTGCACTGGAGCTGGAGGCTACTGGAATTCAGTGGCTCTTGGAAACGAACTCCAGCAAAGAAGCAGCTAAATCCTGTTGAGCCAGTGATTGCAGAGAACCAAAATGAAAAAGCAATCACATTCTTCTCTCCACGTTGGAAAACCTCAATACTGAATCTCCAGACCACCCAGTCAGACCACCCAGCGGACTCCTGCAGCTTCAGCTGAACTCACTGGGACCCAGAAACTACAGACCCTTCCTGCAGTGAGCCGAGTAGCTACAACTGGCCTCGTCAACACTGTGAGTTTACAAGATGTCCCAGCGGGAGCCTGCATGGCTGCAGGGACTCACTAGGCAGGGTCCAAACTCATGGGGTCTGTGAGTTTGCAAATCATCCCCGCGGAGGTCAGGGGGCCTACAGTGGGACACAGGAGAAATGTAAATTAGCAGACAGTTCCTAGGGATATTAGGGTGGGGCTTAGAGTTGGCAGTTTGCCCTGCCTCTGTGGGGTCATAGGATCCTTAGCAGTGATGTCTTCAGGACAAAATAACCCAGCCAACCACGCCACAGGTTTAGAAGGCTATAAACTCTCATACAGCAGAGTTTGGGCACCAGTAGTACCTAGGTTGGCAAGGTCACGTGATCACAGCTGCCAGAGCAGCAGCAGTGTTCCTGAGGCAAATAACTGAGCCATCCATGTGCCAACCTCTGAATCATACGATCTCTCCCCTGGTGGGGTTTGGACCCATAAGCAGTAGAAATCAACAACAGGAAAACTCGAAGGAGTTACATAAATACATGGAGACTGAATTATACACTTTTGTTGTTTGTTTTTTGGTGCTGGGGATTGAATCCACAGGCATTCTACCTCTGAGCTACACCCAGCCCTTTTTTTTTGTTGTTTTTGAAAGAGGATCTCACTAAGTTGCTGAGGCTGGCCACAAACCTGTGATCCTTCTTTCTCAGCCTCCCACATACTGGGATTATAGGTGTGTGCCACATGCTCGGCTGAATTATACACTTTTGAATGAGGACTGGATCAGAGAAGAAATAAGGGGAGAAATAAAAATATTCCTAGAATTA
The DNA here is from genome assembly GCA_004027185.1 of Glis glis. Lineage (NCBI taxonomy): Eukaryota > Metazoa > Chordata > Mammalia > Rodentia > Gliridae > Glis > Glis glis. The sequence goes on along the minus strand of PVJS01012720.1, from coordinate 19,200 downwards.
AACAAAAATAGAGACACAACATAACAAAATCTATAGACATTTTGAAGGTGGTTTTAAGAGGAAAACTTATAGGATTGAGTGCCCACATAAGAAAGACAGTCACCAAATAAACAACCTAATGATACACCTCAAGGCCCTTGAAAAACAGGAACAGACTAATTCCAAAGCCAGCAGAAAGCAGGAAATAATTAAAATCAGAGCAGAAATCAATGAAATAGAGAAAAAAAGCAATACAAAACATCAACAAAAAGAAAAACACCTGTCGTTTTGAAAAGTTAAACAAGATTGATAAACCCTTAGTTAACCTAACCAAAGGAAAGAGAATTGATCCAAATTACTAAAATACATAACGAAAAAGGAGACATCACCACAGACAGTGGGGAAATCCAGAGGATCATCAGAAACTATTTTGAAAATTTATACTCCAATAAACTGGAAAACACAGAAGAAATCGATCGATTTCCAGACACATAGAACCTACCTAAATTGAACCAAGAGGATATAGAAGCCCTAAACTGGCCAATAGCAAGCAAAGTGATAGAAACAGCAATAAAAAGCCTCCCATCAAAGAAAATCCCAGGTTCAGATGGATTCCCCGCTGAATTCTATAAAACTTTTACAGAAAAATTAAACCCAATACTTCAAAAGTTATTCTGTGAAATCGAAAGAGATGGAATCCTTCCAAATTCCTTCTAAGACCAGTATCACCTTAATACCAAAACTGAATAAAAATCTCTCAAGAAAAGAAAATTATAGACCAATATCATTGATGAACATAGATATAAAAATTCTAAACAAAATACTAGCAATACACACTCAAAACCATATCAAGAAAATTGTACACCACGACCAAGTTGGTTTCATTCTAGGGATGCAAGGCTGGTTCAACATATGCAAATCAATACATGTCATTCACCACATAAAGAGAACCAAGGACAAAAATCACATGATCATCTCAATAGATGACTGAAAAGCATTTGAAAAGATCCAATACCCAGTCATGTTAAAAACACTGCAGAAAATTGGAAAAGAAGGAACTTACTTCAATATCATTACGGCAATATAGAATAAACCCAAAGCCAACATCATACTGAACGGAGAACTGCGAGAATTCCCTTTAAAATCAGGAACAGGACAAGGATGCCCACTATCACCACTCCTTTTCCATATAGTCCTTGAGACTCTTGCCAGAGCAATAAGGCAAGAGAAGAACTGAAATTATCTCTATTTGCAGATGATATGATCCTAAACTTAGAAGACCAAAAGACTTCTAGAGCCGATTAACAAATTCAGCAAAGTAGCGGGATACAAAATCAATCTACAAAAATCAGTAGCTTCTCTATACACCAACCATGAATCCACTGAAAAAGAAATCCAGAAAACAACTCCATTCATAATAACCTTAAAAATAAATAAAATACCTAGTAATAAATATAACCAAGAAGGTAAAAGCCCTCTGCAATGAAAATTATGAAACACTGATGGTCTTAGAAGATGGAAAGATCTTCCATGATCTTGGATAAGCAGAATAAATATTATCAAAATGGCCATTCTACCAAAAGTGATCAGAGTCGATGCAATCCCTATTGAAATACTAATGTCTCTCTTCACAGATTTAGAAAAATCAGTCCTAAATTTCATATAGAGAAACAAAAAACCCAGAATAGCTAAAGCAATTCCCAGCAATAAGAACCATGCAGCACAAGGCATCACAATTCCTGATTTCAAATTATACTACAGAGCTATAGTAATAAAATCAGCATGGTATTGGCACAAAAACACATATAGACCAATGGAACAGAACAGAAGATACAGAAACAAATCCACACACTCAGAACTAATTGGTTTTCGACAAAGGAGCCAAACACATACATAGGAGAAAAGACAGCCTTTCAACAAATGGTGTTGAGAAAACTGGAATTGTAGAAAAATGGAATTAAACCCCAACCTCTCATCCTGCACAAGAGTCAACTCGAGATGGAAATTATACCAGAGACTTTGAAATTTTACTAAAGCAGGGCATAGGACCAACACTCCAACATATAGGCACTGGTTGAAACTTCCTCAATAAGACCCCCAAAACTCAGGAAATTTAAACAAGAACTAGTAAGTGGGATGGTTTTAAATTAAAAAGTTTCTGTTCAGCAAAGGAAACCATCAAGAGTCTACAGAGAGTCAGTCAGAAGTGGTGGCGCACGCTTGTAATCCCAGTACTTGGGAGGCTGAGACAGGAAGATTGCAGGTTCGCGGTCAGCCTCAGCAACTTAGTGAGGCCCTTCGCAACTTAATGAGACCCTGTTTCAGAATAAAGAATAAAAAACAATAGGGCTGGGGTTGAATGCCCCTGTGGTCAATCCCCAGTACCGCCAAAAAAAAAAAAAAGAGTCTACAGTGAGTCTAAAGAATGAGATAGAGCTCAGTGGTAGAGTACCTCTGGGTGCATTCCCCAGTACCCTTCTCCCATAATTATCCAATTGTACACCTGGAAAAGGTGGCTGCACTAATGTAAATTATGTTTCAATAAACAAGACAAAAAAATTTTTTTAAAAAGGGGACATAAAAAAGTAGATTTATACCATCTGTTCAGGAGGATAATGTGTGAAATATGACCTAAAGTAACTTCAAGAGGCTACTCACGAAGGTTTTCTGTAAATATAAAACCTTTCCCGCTCACGGTCTTCATCCTTTTCATCCTTCTCGGAGTCGTCACTGGTAGAAGACAAACTGTCATCCCGTCGACCCTCTTCAGGTTGGAAAGGAATGCCTGGTGAAAATCCTGGGGTCTTGGGAGAACTGAACACAGAACCTGATCCTTCACTATTTGACGAGTAATGAGATGGACCTTCAACAGTCACCGACAAGAGGTCCAGTTCTGTCTCCTCTGGAAACTGATGGTAAAAAGTGAAAATATGAGTCAGATTCACACTTCAAGTTCCTTCTCAATTAAAGAACAAAAAACAAAAGTATGAGTTTAAATATTTTAAAATTCTCTCAGAGTTGAATTTCCTCACTCTGAATTGAAAGAAAGGAGAGATTTAGGAACACAGGACATGGCAGAGCAAGGAAGGAGAAGGTCAAACCATAGAGTCACCCCATTAGCTCTTTAAAAAACAGTGAGATTTTACTTTGTAGGAACATACATCATATTAATTAGTAAACACTGCAATTCTTTAAATCAGAAGTTAAACATGGAAACAAAAGAAATGTGATCAACCATAATCAGAATGGCAAGAGCAATGAGCTATGGAACAGCATGCAGCATGCAGAGTCAGTATCTAGGACACTAACTATCGTCATGTTGTAGGAGCTTTTTGTGGATGTATCTTTAAAAAACAAGTCCCTCACAGGCTGAAGAAAGATGTGTAAATAGTTGAGTAATAAAACTTGTATCAAACAAACTTAAGAACGTTGTATTTTAGCCAGGCTTGGTGGCACATGCCTATAATCCAAATACTTTGGCGGATTGCAGGTTCAAGGCCAGCCTTAGCAACACAGTGAGACCCTTGGAAACTTAGTGAGACTGTTTCAAAATGAAAAGTAAAAAGGGTTGGGGATGTGTAGTTCAGCCACAGAATCTCCCCGTGTTCAATCCCCAGCATCAAAAACAAACAACCAAAAAACAAAACAAAAAAAAACCCAAACCAAGAATGCTGTATTTTAAGGTAAGTAGTTTGTATAAACACCATGTTTTTAACTCAGTATTTCAGCAGGAGGCCACTGTTTTAAAAAAGTCGAAAAAACCTTCACAACTTCCTATGACCTAATTTTGATTCCCAGCTCATAGAGCTATTTGAATATCATTTGAGAATGATTAGCCTTCGTAAAGTGTAATGTGCAAGGTAATGAAATTTATTCCTAAAAACTACTGGATGCTACTTAAGATTTATAATGAAATCCTACAAACAAAATGTCAAACATTTGCAGAGACCAGGTATGTTTCATTTTATGAAAAGAATATGTTCTTGAGTAAACAAGTAAATCAGGTTTGTTGGAATTATCTTTCAAATTTTAAAACTGCAGTGAGTTTCTGTAGAAAATTATCTCTGTTTTACGTTTTTATTATAAGTAACCATACGTTAATTATCTATTTTATAATTTCTAATTAGCAAATCTAGTTGCTAATCTCACATCTGTTATCTAATTTATGATTATGCCATTTTTTACAAACGGTACAGTTATTCAGAAATAGGACTTGAATTACTTCAAACGTTAGTGTCTTTAAGAACCATCGAATTTAGGGCTGGGTGTGTAGCTCCATGGTGGAGTGATTTCCTAGTATGCATGAGGCCTTGGGGTCAGGGTGTGTAGCTCCATGGTAGAGTTATTTCCTAGTATGCATGAGGCCTTGGGGTCAGGGTGTGTAGCTCAGTGGTAGAGTGATTTCCTAGTATACATGAGGCCCAGAATGGTCAAATAAAAGAGTAAAAATAAAAATTTCCCCTAATTAGTTGACTTCACTCAATTCACTCAGAAGATTTGTTTCCAAGTGTCTTGTTTTTTTTTAGAAAAAAGGAATTACTCATCAAGTTTAGTATGTTACAACATACTAGTTCTAAAACTAAAAGTCCAGTTTGACTGAATTCATTATAACTCTGGTATATATGCTGAAACTAAGCTTGACAAAGTAAGGAAAAGGAAACAAAACATTAGGGAAATATTTGGCTTAAAAATGTTCATCCCATAAGTAAATGAATCATTTAATAAAGACTCTATTAATGACTCAAAAAACAATACTCAGTGATTAATTTGTTGTTTTGAGTTATATTTTAATTACTAGTTTGAAGTACTTAAAAGATTTCTTTTTTTGAAAAGATTTATTTTGTAGTTCCAAGTAAGGAAAAGAGATTTACTTAGGGATCAGCAAATAATTAATAAATTGCAGTTTTTGGTTTATGATTTGGTTGAACTGATTTGATAAGCTGATTTAGGTCTTTTAATTTTAAAGATCAGAATAATATTAAACCACATAGAAGAATAGAACTAAAACATATGCATGCAAGAGCTTACAAAATATACAATGAGAAAAGATCCAAACAATCTTAAATCTTCATGGAAGATATTTCTCAGGTCTGAGTTTAGTTTGCAATGAAAGAAAGACATTTTGAAAGCAGATTTTCAGGGTGGTTAATTAGTTTTAGAGCAAAATTTATGTTGTTCTTAATAAGTACCTGAAAATACCCTTCCCCAGGACAGCTGGACTGTGGTGTACTTTCCCATACTGTATTTTTCAACTTAATTAAAATAATAAGAAAATAAAATAAAAACTCATGAAAAATAACAAACAATGGTTTAAAAGTAAACAAATATACAAACATAAAACAAATATTTTAACATGCTATGAAATTAGGATACAATTCTGATGCTGACCTTCCAGTTTCTGCTACTACCTATATATACACTTTGAACTAGAATACATATATAAGTATTTCATACTTCCAATGTGTAAAAGACATGACAATGTGGATTCTCACTTGCAAGAGAAACTATTCAACAAAAACTTTTCTACCTCAGAGCTAGTAGTTAGGGAGTCTTTGCTGGCTCTCAACGAGGGATGAGGGCAGCGCCCTACTAGTTGGTCAAGTGCAGACGTTTCAAAGCTACAATCCTTTCATGGTAGGCAAGAACCAGTATTTTGAAATTGAACAATACTGTAATATTTTAATTTGTAAAAACTACTTAGCAATGTGTATTACTAACAAATAATATTTTCCTTACTGTATCCTGGATGTTAAAAGTTACTCTGGGCCCAGGAGATGCTGCATCCACACGGATTTCTGGAAGTTCTTCAGTTTCTCCTACTCGAGAACTACAGGTAAAATATAAAGTTTTTATACACTAATATTCTCATCTTAAAAAATTCTTGAACTTTAACATCAACATCCTATTTCTAAATATTTGCCTTATTAAAAGATTGAATTGTTAGCATTCTACTTTTTAACCTTTATCATCAAACATGTAAAAAACACTCAATGTTCTAATCAACTCAAAATTAAAAAAACATATAAAATGAACTTGTATTTCTTACTTTTATAGTGCGGATTTTATAGTGCGGATTTAACATTACAACAGTATTTAACTGAACATGTAAAATTTCCATTTTTCATATGCTAAATCTATGAGCAATCACACATTTCCTAAACTGACTTATGTAGAGCAGCAGCTACGAGTCAGCCTGGTTCCACTTCTTGGCTGGTCTAAACAGCAGTGTACTTCATTACTACAAAGCACTTGCTGCACTGATGTGGAGTAAGTGTGGTCAAGGAATCCTCAGACACATGAAGCCTGACAGTAACCAGCATGATTGCTACTTTACTAAACAGGTCCATATTTGCCATCTTAGTTCTACAGTTTCCCCAATGAGTACCCAGTAAAAAGCCGTTAGCCTTGGTAAGAGAGTGGCCGTTTACTCCTTGTCTCCCAGATGGAAATGCCAATTACCTTGCTCTTTCCATTCGCTTAAGAGGTGGTCTTCCAGAAGCAGAAATAGTTTTCGATCGGTTGTAACTTGGTTTGTACCCCAAGCCCCACTTATCCTTTAGAGAAGCAGCCTAATGAAATGCGAAAGGAAACACGTGATGAGACAATTGTTTACCGCTGTCTATTTCACGTCAGAGAAAAAGAAAACATTCTACTGTTAGGTAAGTTAGCTTGTTCCCCCGGCTGACTTCAGAGGCGAGTTGAAGCAGAGCGCAGTCAGCTCCCGGGACTCTAGCACCCATGGGGAGGACGGTGCAGGGAGGACAGGAGCCACTGGCTGACCCGGGAGTAGAGAAGAAAAGGGAAAGACTGGAGCAGTGTTGAGGAGCAGAGAAGCAAGGTGAGAATACAGGAAATGGCCCAAAAGAATGGATAAGGACAATGAGAAAGCTGGGGCAGGGCGGGGCGGGGCGGGGGACCAATCATCCCAAGTGCCACACACACACACACACACACACACACACACACACACACACACACACACGGCAGCTGTGCTGCAGAGCTCTGCTTCATTACAACCAAGAAAGTAATCACTTGAACACTATCCATGTACGCAAATCCCTCGCCTAGAAATGTGGCGAAGAGGCTATAGATTAAAAGATTTTGATACAGTACGGTTTAGAATTTAAGAAGGATAAGGGAATTGAAGGGGAAATGTTGAATGAGACAAGTATTAAGAATGCAGCCTGGTGCAGTGGCGCATGCCTATAATCCCAGTACTTAGAAGGTGGAGACAGGAAGATTGAAGGTTCACAGCCAGCCTCAGAAACTTAGTGAGACCTTTTGCAACTTAGTGAGACCCTGTTTCAAAATAAAAAATAAAATAGGGCTGAGGGTGTAACTTGGAAGTAGAGCACCCTGGGATTCAATCTCCAGTACCACCAAAAAAAAAAAAAAGAATGCGGATATTGTTTCAACAATTTCCTTAATCCTATCTAGTTTTATTTCTTAACTGTCCACTATCAACTATAAACTGTCTTACAAATAGCACATAGCAATACTTCACAATACTTCATTTATAGTGTATGAGTTTTAGATAGCAAAAATTTAAAATACAGAATTATGCATTAACAAATCATCAAAATCTATGTAGTACTATCAGAGATTAGTGGTGAATAAACTGGGTTTTATCTTTAATTTAAATACATAATTTAGAGCAGTATACAAAGAAGTTCTTTAGAAGATTAGGGGTGATCGGGGAAGGTCAAGCCCAAGTCCAGGGCTCTTGGATCCTGCAATCTTTCCCCTGCCTTGGACCCCAACAGCTCTGATTTAATGTTTTTTATGTACTGGGATGCCACCCCAAAATTTCATTCTGGTAAAAAATGGAAGTTATTTTTTATTAAAAAACGTCAAAAAAAACATCAGTTTTTGAAACATGGGTTTTGAACGTCTGGTTTCAGTTCCATGTGAGGAGCTTGGCAGTAACTCCACCCTATCGCTGAACAGCCAAAGTCAACAACTTCCTGAATCTGTAAGAGAGGAGGACGCAGAGCAATGGTGCCCTGAGACCCAAAGTTACAGGTAAACACAGGAGCCAGGGCCAGGAGAGGAAAGCCTCCTGATGAGATACTGAAGGCTCAGGGCAGACAAGTCCACCCGAGGGCTGAAAAAGGCCAGGGGGTCCACCGCAGGGTGTGCCCAGATGCTGTAAGACTTTCCTCCAGGAGTCTCATCAGATCCCAACAATACAAACTGGAGAAAAACTTCCTTAGACTTCCAGCAGGGAAGGAAAAGGAACCATTTTAAAAATCACCAAAGTACAGTTGTCATTCAGCATCCTTGGGCGATTGGTTCCAGGACCCTCCACAGAAGCCAAATTTTGAGGATGCTCAAGCCCCATACATAAAATGGCACAGTATTTGCGTATAACCTATACATATCCTCCAGCATACTTTAAATCTCTAGATTATCATACCTATGTAAATAGCTGTTATAATGTATTGTTTAGGGAATAATAGCAAGAAAAAAGTCTGTACATATTCTGTACAGATGCAATTGTTTTTTCTGAATACTTTCGGTCTGTGGTGGTTGAATCCATGAACAGAGAAGGCTGACTGTACTCTGTTCTTCTTAGTAAGGCGGGCCTACAGAAGAAATTAGTCAGCTGGAGCCCAACCTGCTCTGGGGGTGCTATCAAAGCAAAATGGCCAAGCAGAAGCGAGATGGCAAGCTCCAATCAACTTGCCATATTGTGCTCCCTAGGTTAGAAAAAAAACCCGACAAAGGTGGTCACAGTCTAGTCACAGGCTCCACGTCACCTCCCAACACTTTCACACTTCACCACTAAAGGGCAACTGGCGGGAGTTCCTTTTACCTGGTGCAGCATGTCTGGCTATAAAAAAAAAAATTACAAGGCAGACTAAAAGGCAAAAAAGAAGTATTCCCTGAAGAAACAGAATAAGCATCAGATCCAGACATGACAGCGATGTTGGAACTGTCAAACCAGAGATTATAAACCATCTCAAAGGACCGTTGTGAGGATTTAATGGGCTGTCAAATGTAAAGTGCTTTAAATAGTTCCTGGTACATAGTAGATCTGATACATACAAACTAGGTTTTATCAACAGCATTGAAAGAAAAAAAAGAACACAAACATCATTACAGATAAGTTTCATAAAGTAAAAAATAAAAAGTCACATAAAATTCTTCTTAAATATGTACTCACCCGCATACTGGATCTTCGTAACTTTTTACGGACATCTCTTCGAATGTCATTCACAGCCACAGATTCTAACTGTTGGTAGCGCTGAATCTCCTGGTTTATGGTCCCTTCACTTGCACCTAATTTTCTGAATGCAAAACAAATATGGCAATTATTATAAAGAAGCAACAAAGCAAAACTGATTTTTAATATGCTTTTATTGGTGCATTATAGTCTAACATCTTAATGTAAATCATGTTGACAGTAACACACATGCAGCACAGTGCTTGGTGGCTCCCCATCCTGCTTCCTCCCCACCCCCTTCCCCATACAGAGCAGTGAGATTGACAATGGTATTTTCACACACTGATTTTTATGTGCTCCATTTTAATTCTCTCACTTGTTAAAATACCAAAGATCACATACGGTCAGGCTAAAACCCTCTAAGTTTAACACTCACATCTGCAAACTGTAAAACAAAACAAAACAAAAAGACCCCAAAACCTGTCTAACGTTTGAGGAAATGCTTCTTACCCACTTCTGTGTCAAGAGTCTCTGGCAATTTCATGAAAACCATAGACCTGCTTTGTAGAAAAATGTCTGTCTGTATGTAAAATTCTACATATAATATAAGCCTCAGGTAAGAGTTTAGAAGAAGAATATATTTTGCTTCAAGTCACTGTTTCCTCTGAGAACATAACTCAAATTGTAATGTAAGTCAACAGAAAAATGTGAATCACTACAAGATAATTTAGAGACAAGTTTTCAGGCAATATCTGTCATTGTATAAAATGTATATATCTATGGAAAAGTCACTGAATGCAAAAAAAAACCAGGTAGGGGTGTATGAAGATTAAAAAAGCTGAGGCATGACCATCAACTTTTGGGAAAATAAAAGTTTCAAAGTTTAGCAAGAAGAATATTTGTTCTTACAGAAGAGGTATTTCTTAGTATCATTCAGCAGGCACCTGCTCTCTCCTTCCCCTATCTCAGTTCCATAGAACTGAAATGCAGGGGCGAGGGGGAAGCATGAACTTTGAAGTCAGATACAAGCAAGTTCAACTCTCAATGCTTTAACTACTGAGTCAATTTTCCCATTAATAAATTTGGATAATGTCATCTAACCTTGCAAAAATGTTGTGTGGATTAAACTGAGATGATATATAGCAAACTCATAATAGGCAGTTAATAAATGCTAATATTTTCTCTTCTAAAACTTTCCATTCAAGCCGGGCATGGTGGCGCATGCTTGTAATCCCAGTATTTGGGAGGCTGAGACCAGAGGATCTGGATTCGCGGCCAGCCTCAGCTACTTAGTGAGGCCCTCCGCAACTTAGTGAGACCCTGTTTCAAAATAAAGAATAAAAAAATAGGGCTGGGGGTGTAGCCCGGAGGTAGAATGCCCCTGGGTTCAATCCCCGGTACCACAAAAAAAAAAAACAAAAAACTTTCCATTCCAGAAACTGTTAGCAAACTACTAATGTACATGTGTATATATGCATGTAAAGATATACAAGTGGAGAGATGTACACATGATATAGTCAGTCATAAACTGTAAACTGTTCGGAAATGAGGACCTGTGAAGAACAGGAAACTAGGATTCCAGGCTTGACTTTATTACTAGTGAACTCACAATCTCAGGCAAATTATTAAACTTCTCTGGACCTTGGTGATCTCATTGATAAACTACAAGTTATGTTAGCCCAAACCCAATTTCCACCATTTTTAGACCCTATGATTCTTTTACTGGAGAACACTGCATTAGATTAAAAATCGTAACACATACTTAAGATCATCTATTACTTTGGCCTGTTCATTCAGTTCTCTGATATCCACTAAACGCTTCACAATTTTTCTTCCTCTAAGTTCTCCTGGCTGGCTAGAGGATGCTCCTTGTCTCCGATAATCTACAGCTTCCTGAAAAATCAAACGCATATGTGTCAGTATCACCCTCAGTTCACACAGCAGATCTCTACTACAAAACTGACAACTTAATCAAGGAACACATGCAAGAATCAAGGCGATCGATCTACAGTAGGTGGTGATCGGAATTCCCATTGATTCAAGGCTCTTCATTCTCACAAGGAATCTACTTAGTTGCTACCTACGTTTCCCCATGAGTGCGCTCTGCATGCTTTCAAATGAGACTGGCTAGACTGAGGGGAGCCCCCCATCTCTGGGTCACACAGATACTCTGCAGGAACAGAATGGCGCTGATGTGGGGGCGTCAGGCCTAGCAGGTGATTTACAAGTCGCTGCCCAAAGGTGAGCTTGTGGCCATCTCCACTTACTGAACTTCCATCTGAATTCTAAATAATAAACAATAATATTAATTTTTAAAAAAACTCTTTCCAAGAACAAAACTATTTAATGGTATAACAGTTAAAATTTGTTTAAAATACTTTTTGAAAATCAAAACCAAGATAAAAGCAGAATAGTTTTCTTTCTACCAAATAACTTGATAGTACAGAATGTATAGTACGGGTGGAAATACATATTTTTAAATGTGTACTTTCATTTTGTGTGTGTACTTTGCTTTTTTGGAGATTCGTTTACAAAATCTTTATTAAGATACAATTCACATACCACATAATCCACCTATTTAACATGTGTAATTCTTTTAGCATGTTGGCAGAGTTGTACAGCATCATTGCACTCTCAGCTGGGAACATTTTCATCACCTAAAAGAACTCCATGCTTCTTAGAAGTCTCTCCCTCCTCTCCCACTGCCAACTCTGTGCCTCTTGGCAGTCTCTCCCTCCCCTCCCACTGCACTCCCACCTCCTAGGCTCAGGTACCCATTCGTCTGTTTCCTGTTTCTACATCTGCCCACACTCCACTCTTTTTTTTTTGCGGTACCAGGGATTGAACGCAGGGGCGTTCTACCTCCGCGCTACGCCCCCGGCCCTATTTTTTTCTACTTTATTTTGAAACCGGGTCTCACGAAGTTGCGGAGGGCCTCACTAAGTAGAGAGAGAGAGAGAGACAGACAGGGAGAGAGAGAGAGAGAGAGACAGGGAGAGAGAGAGAGAGCGCGCGCGCGCGCACCTGCGAGCTGAGTCTGGCCGCGAACCCGGATCCTCCGGTCTCCGCCTCCCAAAGTACTGGGATTACAAGCATGCGCCACCACGCCCGGCCACACTCCACTCTTAATGTTAGTACAATTCGTCTGTTTCCTGTTTCTAGATCTGCAGGCACTCCACTCTTAATGTTAGTACAATTCGTATATTTCCTGTTTCTAGATCTCCCTGCACTCCACTCTTAATGTTAGTACAATTCATCTATTTCCTGTTTCTAGATCTGCCCGCACTCCACTCTTAGTGTTAGTACATACCTAGGTGAAGGCATGAGTTGGATGAAACGCAGAACTGAGAAGAGTGCAGCCCCAGGCAATCACCAATCCCTTCTCTTCCTCCTCCAATAGTAACCATAACTATAATACACTAAATGAGACTGACTGACTGACACCCCTGTCTCAGGGTATAGCCAGCAATGAGGTACTCACAGCATGGATGGTCGGGGACATCGTGTCCACTTCGCCCTCATCTGACAGGTCGGCTATGTCCACCGAGTTGAGGTCGGCGATGTCATCCACGTCCTCCTCTCCTGTCAGCGTGGTCAGGGTGTTGCCGAGAGCATTGAGCCTTTTGCCAATGTTCGGATCCATGTGGACATCGATCCCGCACATTTTCCACAGGACATTCAGTGTCCAGGTTCCAGCACTACTACTTTCTGTTTAAATGAAGATGTGACACTTTTGGAAAGACCTGAGCATAGGAACTTAAATAATCCTACATTTAAGTAATAGAAGTATATCATGGCCACATATAATGACTAATGTCGTCACAGCTAGATCCATCAGAAACATCAGGCTATAAGCTTGATTTCTGTAGTGAAACTCTACTGTTTTCTGTGAATAGCACTTTTCTTTATTCTGAGAACTGCAGATTCCCTCTCCTGCCCCTAAACTGATCTACCTTCCCATGGCTATAATAGAGATTGCTATGACCCTAGCTCATTAGCCAGAAATAATTAGGTAATCAGTCCAGGTGAACATCAAAACTGGCTGGCCCCTCTCCAATGACTCAGAGTGGAGAAAGGAGGCTTGTGCGCAGTCGGCAGCCACAGGCCCTGCCATATATAAAGGGGTCAGCAGTTAAAAACGATAAAAATAAACGAGGCAGCCAGAGAGGAGCAATGGCAAGAACTGGGAAGAGTCCTGGTGGCAGCTGGGACCTCGGTTCTGGTAGTTACCGAGGGCTTCCTTGAGACAATTCATAATGCTAAGCCAGCTGGAGGGGTGTGATTACTTCCAAGTCAAGAGTTCTGATGCCCTCCCGCCCTCCCTCCCAGTCTGTAGGCTGGCTTCTGTCACCGCCATGCTCCTTCTCACAGTGCCTTTCCAGTTCTGTTCGTGGCGACTGCAGGCCTCAGTGCCCTCACTGCGGCTAGAGCTGGAGACGGTAACAGGAAAATCTACTAACCATAATCAGCTTCTCTTCCTCTCAGTATTTTAAGAGCCTTTAAATAAATGACTGCCTTTAGCTCCCTGCCCAATTTTATAGCACGAGAAATGATAAACATTTGCACTGTGCCATATCCCCAGGGCCAAGACATCACCGACCTTCCAGTCACCTCCTAAGTGGTCTCCTGGGTTTCTGTGCCCTCGAATCCTTGAAAATCCCTTTGATAGTCTTACCATTTGCTTTCTTGATAAAAAATGTACAACAGCCTCCCCACTGCCCACCAAACCAAGTCCAAACTCCTTAATTTGGCATTTCAGATTTTCCTCATCCTATTTTTCACCTAACTGTTTCAGCCACATCGAGCCACTCTGAGTAGACACTGCACTAACATATGACTCACAGTTGCTCCCTGGGCCTGGATTTTCTTTGGCCACACCTCCTGGTTTTTGCTTAAGGAACATTTTATCCATCCTTTGAATCTCTGGGTTTTTTTTGTTTTTTTCTTTTGGTACTGGGGATTGAACCCAGGGGCATTCTACCTCCAAGCTACACCCCCAGCCCTATTTTTTATTCCTTATTTTGAAACAGGGTCTCACTAAGTTGTGGAGGGCCTCACTAAGTAGCTGAGGCTGGCCGCGAACCTGCGATCCTTCTGTCTCAGCCTCCCAAGTACTGGGATTACAAGCGTGAGCCACCACGCCCAGCTTGAATCTCTGTTTTAATGTGTATTCTTCCATAAAGTTTTTTCTGATCCTAATGTCCTCCCATATTGGAAATATTCTCTCCTTTTGGTATGCTTCAATAGCAATTATATTTTTTTTATAGTTTATTGTACACATCACTTATTCCAATGTAATTTTGCTGCACGTGCAAAACTACACCAACAGAATTTAAATATGTGAAGGGTAGAAAGTATATTAAATTCATCTTTATCTTTTCCAAAACATTTTGCAGCATATCTTATACATAGTAATTATCTAATAATCATTAAATACATATAAATATGCAAATACTATTGTAGTTTTTAAAAATAGTAAAAACAAACAAACAAACAAAAAAAACCCAGAATTTGCTTAAAGATCCTCCTGAGGCTAAAATGTAGCAGGAGTAACACTGGGTGTGAAACACTGCGTGTGCGCCTACCAGCTGCCGCTTGTCCTGTAGTCCTTGAACACACTTCATAGGTGCCATCTGGAACCACGCCTGCACAAAAAGACCCCAAAGTAGTTTCCAATAAGAACATGCTGTGCTTAAACACAGCACCACGACTTACCGCCCAGAGCGCGTCATCCAAATGAAAGAGAACTGGCAGCCTCCCCAGGTCTGTCCTGCATCGTGGTAAGGGAAGGCTACTGCAATGATGCAATAGAGCTATTCCATAGCTCATACTACTTTATTCTAACTTGAAGAATTTACTTGCAATCTTAACTTTCCTTTCTGCTTGTGATTTCCTTCCTAGAGTTACATAAAACTTATAAAATAAGTGTGCATGCTTTCTGTCTGCTTTCTGTTACAGGGCCCAGAAGAGAGCCTAAAAGGGGAGAATGAAAAGAGATTTTTCTTTGCACATACATCAAAACCAAGAATTTCACCTAAATTGTACCGTATATTGAATGCTAAAACTGTCATTTTTAGTATAAAAATAATGGAAGTTTCTCCATTCCTCAAAGAAAACCCAGAACTGCAAAGATTTTCCTCTACCAGAAGGGGAAAAAACTGCACAAATGACAGCACACCACCTTCTGAAAATAAGGATTAGCTGGCTTACAAGATTGGCTGGGAATTTTAGTTTCTAATTCTTTAATTCCTCGATGTAATCTTTCTTCATTATTAAGATTAATTACGCTTTACCTTTATATGTAAATTATTAAAAAAGACACAAACTCTTCTACTTTCAAAATAGCATTTCAACACAGCATCAGTTATGCCCAAACTGAATATTATGGAATCTGAGGAATTCATATATTACACTCTGTATTCCTATACATTTATTCATGTCAATATTAATTAAGGTTGGAGTTCCTAAACCGAGAAACTTACAACCTGTTCTATGTTTTAGTCACTAGGTCTTACACATTTATTACTTTCTTTCATGATCCCTATGGAACAAAAGATGCCTTCAAAGGTCACATTCATGGATGGATTACAGGAAAAGTCACGGAGTGAGCAAGCTTCAAATGGTGGTTTACTTACCTAAACTATTGAAACCTGCAGTTTCTCACAAATATGTTTTGTTACTTTTAATAGAAATTGCCCTTATTTCATAAAGTCTGAAAACATTCCTATACCAGAAAATGCTTTCATACAAAAACTGAAGACTCAGTTTTATTTTCTAAAATTCTAAACCTTAGATACATGAAAGTAAGACACTCACAGGCATTCATTACAAGATCGCCACGAATTTCTGGTTTCCAGTCGTCCCACGAGGTCTCAAAGCCATCAGCAAAGCGGATGCAGAAGTTTTTGAAATGCCCTTTGCTGACCAGAGACTCGGAAGAGCAGGCAGTGATGAGCGTGCTCTCAATGGTCAGCACGAGAGCAGAGCCAGTGTCCAGGTCCCCGGTGTGATTAGACTGCAAAGCACATCGAGGAGGAAGGAGACAAAAGCGCACGTTCTTTCAATCAGAAACCATCAGATTCATAGGAATAAAAAATCTAGAAAGCCAGGCGTGGTGGCGCATGCTTGTAATCCCAGTACTTGGGAGGCTGAGACCGGAGGATCCGGGTTCGCGGCCAGCCTCAGCTACTTAGTGAGGCCCTCCGCAACTTAGTGAGACCCTGTTTCAAAATAAAGAATAAAAAATAGGGCTGGGGGTGTAGCTTGGAGGTAGAATGCCCCTGGGTTCAATCCCCAGTACCGCAAAAAAAAAAAAATCTAGAAAGGGTCAGGCCGAGAAATCCTCATTAAGAAGCAACTTAGAGAACTTTTTTTTTTTTTTTAAAGTACTGAGGATTGAATCCAGGGGCGTTCTACCTCTGAGCTATACCTCCAGCCCTATTTTATTTTTTATCTTGAAACAGGGTCTTGCTAAGTTGCAGAGGGACTCACTAAGTTGTTGAGGCTGGCTGCGAATCTGGGATCTTCCTGTCTCAGCCTCCCAAGTACTGGGATTACAAATGTGTGCCACCATGCCCAGCAAAATATAACTTTTTTTTTGTTCTTTTTTGTGGTACTGGGGATTGAACCCAAGGACATTCTACCTCTGAGCTACAGCCCCAGTCCTATTTTATTATTTTGAAACAGGGTCTCACTAAGTTGCAGAGGGCCTCACAAGTTGCTGAGGCTGGCCGCGAACCCGGATCCTCCTGTCTCAGCCTCCCAAGTACTGGGATTACAAGTGTGTGCTACCACGCCCGGCTTGAAATATAATTTTTTTTTTGTGGCACTGGAGATTGAACCCAGGGGCATCCTACCTCCAAACTACACCCCCAGCCCTATTTTACTTTTATTTGGAAACAGGGTTTCGCTAGGTTGATGAGTCTCACTACTTGCTGAGACTGTTCTCGAATCTGCGATCCTCCTGTCTTAGCCTCCCAAGTATTGGGATTACAAACGTATGCCACCATGCCCGGCTGAAATATAACTTAAATGTTAAACTTCTTAAGGGAAATGCATTTGCTATTTGCATTTTTCCTTACTTAACTTGGAAAGAGCTAATTACCTATTTTTTTTCACCATGTAGTCTCTGTTTTAGTTATGGGGGGTACTCTCACTAGGATACCCACCCCTGGCCTTCTTCCTAAGCCCTCTACCATGCCATTAAAAACCTGCCACATTTTAATTCCTGTGATGCAAATATGCCAATGTTGTCTACACTTAACTGACAGTTTTGCTACAGAGAATCCTAAAAGATAAATTTGATACTGGTCACAGGCTATTTAAGTAAATTAAAAGAGTAAAATATAGCATTGTATATTTGATTGTTGTGACTGTTACTTCTAGGCCTGATGGGTGCCCTTGGCCCTTTCTTACCTACTCACATGTACATGCAAACCTGCAGTCCTCAGAACTGATCCTAAATTGTGAAGACTGCTTTGTCTAGGCGTCCACATCACTGGGAAGTTTCATTAGCATTAAATATTTCAGTTTATAAGCATTTTGGATTTTCCTGCCCTATTATAGATGAGGTTATTAAATAGTTTTCTTTTTTATCTTTCTTTTTAATTTTTTTGTGGTACTGGGGATTGAACTCAGAGGCATTCTACCTCGGGGTTACATCCCCAGCCCTTTTTATTTTTAATTTTGAAACAGGGTTTTGCTAGGTTGCTAAGAGTCTCACTAAATGGCTGAGGCCGGTTTCAAACCTGCGATCCTCCCATCTTAGTCTCCCAAGTACTAGGATTTCAGGCATGCACCACCATGCCTGGCTTTAAATAGTATTGCTAATTGTCCTTGTTTCATTTTTATAAACAAGGCTAAACCAAAGATTTCTTTGATAAAAAGCAAAACAATAAAGATTCTGAAACCAGTTTATTTATAAAAATAAAAATTTAGAGTTAGCAGAGGGGTATAAATCTTATCACTATTCTCAAGCCTATCAGAGTGCTTCAGAGAGACGTCTCATGCGATTCAGAGAACAGATGAATAATGGAATTCAATTGATGGATATGGAGCTCAATCTTACTTGCCAGGTGCTAAGTTCAAGCTTACACTGTCCTCCTGAACAAGTTATTGCTGTACTCTGTGCTCCTCGAATCGGCCTGTAGAAAGGTCTACTTTTTAGTCGTGGAGTGACCGGACTGGCCTTGGCCCTCTGTACCTGTGCAGCAGCGGTGATGGGCAGGCAGATCCCCAGGTCATTCACGGTCAGCTGCAGGAAGAGCGTCCCAAAGGCCTGGGCCGACGTTTGCTGGATGCCAGGCAGCATATCCACCACCTCCTTTGTGGCCATGTGAATGTCCTTGTGCAATGCCATTCGCTGTTCATTCCAATTGTCATAGGCAGCCTTATAATTCAGCCAAAACAGCACCGCTTTTTAGAAGGGAGGGGGACAGGAAGAAAATTAGGATCAATGCTGTAAATGGTTTATAATGGTAAGTAAAGCTCAAAAGCTGCAAAATCCTGTGGATGAATAAAAATCACTCCCAGGAAACTGTAGCTTTAGAATTAGAAAGGATCAGCCGGGCGTGGTGGCACATTCTTATAATCCCAATACTTGGAAGGCTGAGACAGGAGAATTGCAGGTTCAAGGCCAGCCTCAGTATCAAGAAGCCCTTTGCAACTTAGTGGGACCCTGTTTAAAAATAAATGAAAAATAGGACTGGGGGTGTAGCTCAGAGGTAGAACGCCCTCGGGTTCAATCCCCAGTACCACACACACACACAAAGAATTAGAAAGGATCTAAGGGGATAGTCAACATTTTTCATTGGCAAATGAAAAAACAAAGCAGAAAGCAGGCGCCTGCATAATGGCAGTAGAAAGAAGAAAATCCAGGTCCATGCATTTGTCCAACATTTGTATAATACCTAGTAATATGCTAGGCACTGGAATCGAGTAACAAATGCAGAGACATGATCCTTGTCCTTACCTGCAGAGTACTTCTAAATATTCTCTAAAAATGGAGGAGTACATAAATATTTTTTTTTTGCGGTACGGGGGGGGGGGGGGGTTCT